>UELX01004211.1:0-19068 GCA_900480035.1 Eupelmus urozonus
ATATTTTGTAATTTTTATAAAAATTGTTGTAAAAGGGCATACTGCCCGTTGATTATTAATTAAATAAATAAATAAATTATTGAATTATTGAATTATTATTACTAGAAGTAAATTGTAAATACAAGATATTTATAATAATATAAGCTTTATTAAAAAATTTATTTTGTATACTTTATTAAAAAAAATTAGTGTAATTTTAATCATTTGCATTTATTATTACTTTTTAATTTACATTTATTAAATTTTTACAGGGAAATTTAACTCAAAACCCAAACTGTCATACCTACACTAGCAGCTCAATTATGAGAATGAGCAGAGGTCCTGATGGTCGTCCACAAGTATATCAAGAATCTATGACTTCTCGATGTGCACCTGGAGGCGTCAAAGAAACTCAAAAAACTGTTAGTGATTCACGTACTGGAACACGTAAAATGGCAATTGGTCATCACATTGGAGAAAGAGCACACATTGTTGAGCGGGAGCATAATGTGCGTAATGGAGATCAAGAAGAACGTCAAGAGTTTATTAATCTTGAAGAGGGTAAGAATAATCACTTACATAAATTTCAATTAATCTTTTAAGTTAAAAAAGATGTCGAATCTTTTTTGTTATGAATAATAGAGAAACTAATTTGTTGCATTTGATTTTAAATCTTTGAAAAATTGCTCAATGTTAAATTGTTGTTTCAATTAAAGACATCATGTAATATTTTTGAAAAATTGAAAATTAAATGAAAAGAAAACTGGGTTTCTGCATTTTCTATAACTAGAAAGGTTTTACATTGCTTTAAAAGGGTTAGTGTAATATCTCATTTTCTTCAGAGTTACTTAAAATTTTTACCGAAAGTAACTAACAAAATATCTATACACTGTAAAAAATGTATTAATTCTTAAAGTTTTGACTTACGTCACTCTAAAGTAAACAATTTCACGTATCTTTTGTTATAGCAATAAAAATTTTCTTCAATTTTTTTTAGAAATCCAATAAGTTTTTATCAACTACAATTTGAATAATGTGTACAAATTTCATTAAGCCCAGCTTCATAATTTTTAAAATTTTTAAGTTTTCAATTCTTTTTCCTAATATCTGTATATCTACAGTTAGGTTCTGCTTTGCACTAAAGTTAAGCAAAATTTTATTGCTGGCATTTTTCTCATTTTTTTCATTTCTTTATATTATAAAGATAATTAATGTAACTGTAAGTTTTTATCAATTTTGAATTGTATAAAATAGTTAATAAAAATAAAGTTAACTTTTGAAGTTGATTATATTGCAGTTCTTTAATAATAAAAAAATTTATATTGCAGAGTATATTATTGTAAATATTTAATAAAATTAAACCAAGAAATAAAACACATTAATTTTGGAAAAAAAAAATAATTTAATAATAATTACATATTTTCAGAGGAGGCCGAGACATTTAATAGAGAATGGCAAACTCGAACTAAACGCTCAGGAGGTGCTATTGGTGGTCCTTCTTATAGAGGACATAATCCTTACAGCAGATCACAAGAAAATAAACCATTATTAGCTTTACCCAGTAATGTGCCAACAAGGTTAGTAATAGTTTGTACATAATTAAAATTTTTTTTATAATGTAAAAGGTTTGTAGTTAAGCAGTATGCAGTACATTTTTGTTACTATTTGGTGTAAATTTTAAATGAATTTTTATAATAGCTAAACCAGCATTTAAATTAACATTTTAATGATTTTTAATAAATTTATATTCGCTTAACAGACTGAAGAAATTGTCAAGAAAGAATCAAAATTTTGGAAAGAAATGTTCAAAATATTAAAAAAGCTTTTTGTAAACAAGAATTTTATTTTTCAAAATTATATTTCTTACTGGACTTTTTTATAATAATTAATAAAGGTTTTTTAGATTACTTAACAAGAATGTGTTTCATAACTTACTTAGTTAGCCAAGCAAACATGCATTGCACATAGGTATAAATTGCATGTGGGATGTATGTAGTGTTTTATATTGTAAAGAATAGTAATTTATGCACAGTTGCAGCTTGGATACACTGTACTTTTCTATTTTGCCCTTCTTATAATTGTCACCTTCTTTTTTGTTCTTTTACTTGTATTGACACTTTTGCCATTGGTCAATGCACTGTGTAGTAGTCGGAAATCTAAAAGTCATTCAAGACCTATAGCTTCGCCTAGGCGAGCGATAAGGCCTGTACTTCCTTCTAAGTCAAACAATGCTACCTGTATCTCCCGGTAAGTGTTCTATCGTAAGAAGTTTTCTGTTTTCAATTAAATTGCAGTGTTAAGTGTTTGATGCTCTTGTAGGTGTAGCATGCCTGATTAACAAAAATAGTTGTAAGATTAATAAGCTTATTAATACAAGGTAGAATTTTTTAATTAGATGTAATATACATAATATAAAGTATTTAAGGTGGTTCCGGCGCGTTGCCCCGTATCATTGAGGGGCCCTGTTCTATTATTAATGATTAATGATTAATAGCAATTCATCATTCGCTTAAAAGTTTATGTAATCACGTTTAAAATATTATATGTTCAATGTCAAATACTTTTATCTAAGTAAACACGACAATGCATAAAGAATAACACAAATAATTGATAAAATTCTGCTCCACAGTGACGCTTTTTAAGGCGAAATTATATTTCTTTTTTTAATTAACATCTACAGGTATTGAATTATAATTTTTTATATTTTTGTACAAATCTGATGTTTTTCAAGTTGCTCTAACCAGGAGTGTCACACCTTCGAATCTCAGATCTTAATGAAACTATGGGATATGTTTTAAGGTACCGAAAAATAAACAAAGCCATAGCCGTACGGTCTAACGCTTCAGAAAACTTACGTTACGGACGTTTGTAATCTTATTTTAAGGAAATCGTAAAAAAAGAGCTTCTCTTTGAAATGTGACCAATTTAGTCTAGAAATGTCCTAAATAAATTTCCAATAGCTAAAATCACTGTAGAGAAATCAAGCTTCAATTTGTCGTTTTCAGAATAAAGAATTAGTAATTAGTAACAATATTATGGTTGTTTAAAATAGAGCAACAAAAATACATTTATTAACTATAAAATTCTGCAAGTAGGAATTTACATGATTTTCAACACAATTATATTGCTCCATTTTAAACAACCAAAACTTTGGTTTTAATTACTAATTCTTTATTCTGAAAACGGCAAACTGAAGCTTGATTTCTCTACGTTGATTTTAGTTATTAAAAATTTATTTAGCATATTTCTAGACTAAATTAGTCGCATTTTAAAGAGAAGCTCTTTTTTACGCTTTCCTTAAAATAAGACTACGAATGTTAGACCGTTTTTCACTACTTTAAAACATATCCCAAAGTTTTATTAAGATCTGAGACCCGAAGGTGTGACACTCTCTTGGTAAGTATTTTAGTGCTTGAATTACGATTCTCTCCATAAGACCAAGAGTAAAAAAAATATTTTCAAAGTGAAAAATCTCTTTGGGTAGTTTTGGCAAGCAAAACTTTAAAAAATATTAAAAAATAGCTGAAATTAAAATTTTTTTTAACGAAGTTTAAATTTTTTTTCTGATGTATTGACACAATTTGTCGTAGCCACCTTAAGATTTAAAAATGATGCAAAAATATTATTTAGCTAATAAGTAAAATATCATTCTTTGACTTTCCGTCTGTTTTGCATTTATAAACTTTATTTATAATTAAGATGATTTCATTTTGAATTCTTTTTTTTTTTTTATATATTTTTGTGTGTTTGCGATATAGTTGGACACTTCTCTTTGCATAACTTAAACGTTCTTTAAACGCAAGGTTACTTAAAATCGTTTAAAAATTTAGGAAGCTGACCTAGTTAATAAATCTAACGCTGATAACAACGCGGATATCATAATATTTAAACGGGAGTCTGCGTACTGACATACGCAGACAAATTTAATTTACATCGAATTTTTTTTAAAATAATGTTTGGTATCTCAATGCAACTATTCAAATTAATTAAAAAAAAAGGAACAATATATTCATATTAAAATATGAGATATTCAATCAACTTGTAAATTAAAAAATAAACCATCAACAAAACGTCCTCTCTCTAATAAAAAAAAGATCCTTCACAAAATAAATATTCGCTATTGCGTCGCAACGCATTTTGTAACCTTGCGCAAACTTGGGCCGTTGACCGAAAAAGCGCGTACCCCCAAAGGTAAACAGCCTCCGTCGGCCGTCGATCCGGCGTTAACGCCTTCGCAGCTCTATAGAGTTCTAAAAACGGAAAGAAAAGCCCATCTGGCTTAACAGCTAGAGGAAGAAAGTAATACGTCGATAAGACTCGGGCGTGCGTTGCTCCCCCCTCCGCGAACCGCACTAATATAATGCGTGTGCCGTTTCCGGAAAGCTGCGTAAAGACTTTTCGCTCGCCTCGGGTTAATAGCCGCCCCCTTTGCGCGTGTCTGCTTCGTGTATCCTCTCCTTTTTCGGTGAAACGACGCGCACACCCGCACACGCGCTTGGATAGCGTGACTCGCTTCTCTTTAAATAAAGGATGTGTTGCTTCTGCGCGCGCGGCTCTCGGCGCGTTTTATTCGTGGTGAAACGCGTATGTTCTCGGTGAGGAAAGGTTTTGCGGGTTTTGCTTAGGCGGAAGCGGTGGTTGCTGTTTTTCAGAAAATTTTGCTTTCTAGTCATTGGATTTGTTGTATAGTTGTAGAACGTGCAGATATTTGTTTGTTGTCTCACGCGATTTCATTTCAATCACAAATTTTGGAGCATTTTTTGATTATTTTTTATTGCATTTGGATTTCAATGCTCTTGCGGATTTCCATTTCTAATTCTAACATTCAATTAAAATTTAAAAAAGTAAATTGCGAGAATAATCTAAACAACAATGAATTTACCTCACCGATATTGAAAAGAAATTTATGAACACCGATACATAAATTATTCCCGCAAAACTATACATAAAAAAGCTACATACATAAATCTGATTAAGCAATAAAAGAAGCGATATAAAATATTTAGGGCACATAAAAATCGATTAAACATTCCCTCATTCTCTATTAAACGATAACCATCCGCTCTCCAAGCTGCCAGCTCTCAGAACGCATTTCTTAACTCGAAACGACAAGACGACAAAGTAAAGAGGCCTATTAAACGAATCGCCCAGCTCTACAACAATTATACCGCATATTGACCTTCAAAGTCGCCTTGGGCAAGCGCCGTAAGAGGCCAAGCGCACGCCCTCGTGCATCTCGTTTAATACAGCCGCGACTGATAACGCACGCATACTCGATATATAAGCCACTCTCGAGTCTTCAATAGCAACGATGGAGTAGCTGTCGCTCTTTGGAGAAGCGAGATAAGCGAACAAACGTGCGATAAGGTCAAGGAACTTGTTGATGCGCGGAGGGGGAAGACGTTCTTTTTCGTCCCCCTTGATTTGTTCGCGTGTGCCTCCCACGACCAAATCAATATTCGGCCTAGTTTAGGACGAGCATTGATTTTTTTTTCCTGTTAACGCGCGGAAAAAACCCAGTCGCCGAGTCCTTTAGGCTCGGCCACTCGATAGACAAAGAGAGCTTTGCGGGGGCGGATTCGTATACGAGGATTCGCGGAAAACAATGGCTCTGGACGTTGATGCTTATACCTTCTGCATGTATCTAGCCGCTGCGAGTTCTGCGCACAAAACTCTGTTTATTATTAGGTTCTTTTTAATTATAAAATTTGTATGAGAAGAAGATTGAGAAACTGGTATGGAATATCTTGTCTTGTGTGTATTGCAGGTACAGCCACAAATAATTACATGTTAAAAGCATAGTACGCGGTGACGCTTGCGCATCGTAAGTACTTGCATTGAATTTCACTGATATATTACGTCTCTGTTTCAACTTGTACCTATTATTGTATATTCGTTTTTCCTGTTTTTACAAAATGTACCATGCCAGCCATGATGAGAGTAACGCTCGTTATTAACAGGTTCAGAGTGATTACAACTATTTATTCACTTTTATAGATATCGTAGTTAAGTTTTTTTTCTTTTTTTTTTGTTTGTTTGAAAAGAAAATATTTAAGGTTTTAAATTAAAATTTCAGTTTAATAAGCAACATTATACATTAATTGATAGGTTTTCGAATCTTTTGTAATGCAGTTTATTTTATATATTTCAAAGAGTTGATATTTGTCAAGTTTTTCTTTATAACATTGAATGATTTTTAATGATTGCAATTTACTTAAAATTTATTATGTGCGATGTAACGACTGAGCACGTAACTGTGCAATAAAATTCTTATTTACCCAATAACGAATAATTTAAATTTTCTTCAAAAGCTAATCTATATGTATGTAGCATTTTTTGTAAGTTCACGGTCAGCGAAAGTGACTACTCTTGGATCAATATTTTATAAGCCAGCAGTGCTAGCTGAACATGCAGATAAATTCTAAAATGGAATGATTTAATTTTCTAAGTATTAAGTATTGACATTAATAAACAACATCATTTAACTTATTAGTTTATTTAATATTTTTCGAATTAGGTACAAACTAATTGCTTATATCAAAGGTATTCATTTAGCTTTCCATACCAATCTATTTTTATTTTCAATTTGATTTTATTATACATTTAGTTTTGTGAAAGATTTTTATTCTCTTAAAAAGGTATGCAAGGTTGCATGTTATAAAGAAATCTTCAAACTAGACGAACAAGCTTAAAGTTTATTCACTCTAAACCTGTAAATAAAAAAAAAATTAAATTTTATATCTTTACCTCCTAAATAACTTACAAAATATTACCTGTATATGTAAAACAAATGCTTTAGTAAAATCCATTCCAGACTCCGTTCAATTTCCACTTTTCTCGATAAAAGCTCAAACGAAAAGTTATTTCAATGCTATTTTCAGAATATTCAATAAAAACGAACGTTGATGTACCCAACTGTTTATGACTCGGCTGCTAAACGTTTTAGAGTCGGTCTAAATTTACTACGCAACTGCAGCGTCAATGCTCGTCGCTTTTTGAAATTATTGACGATGATTTTCGGTGACGTTAAAGAACTAATTTAAGACCGACACTTGAGTATACCGCAAACCAGGTATACCGTACGAGTGTATTTACGAAAATTAATTTTTATCCGCTTTATAAAAATAGCTTTGTGAATAAGCACATTTTTCAGCTTCTACTAATCTTTACTAAAACAGCACTTTTTGGCTTCATTCGAGTGTCATTTACTCGTGCAGATGTGAAATTTTACTTAGAAATGACTCGACTCTTCATATGTATTGCGCGTAAAAATTTCAAGCTTAGCCAACATGTTGCTTGTAATTGTAAATTTTAGTCAAGATGTGGAGCTTGATGTAATGTATCCCACATATTTCAAAATGTGACCTAGATATTTGGAATACATGAACCAAATATTGGACAATTGCTGCTGGAGGGCTAGAGAGGCATGTTGACCTCGTCTTGCCCACACGATATTTTAATATTTCAGATATTTTGTAATCTGGTGTATTGTTTTAATATTTTATTTGAATAAATTACTTTTAATTGCTCAATTGGCTGTAGTTGTGAAACTGAAAATTTTATTAATTAATGGTATTAACTCTACTCTTTAACCAAAATCTTTATATCATAATTTTCTAAATAAGTAATAACTTTCTACATCTTTATAGTTTGCATATATCGTTAGAAAAAATTCATAAAACAAAAAAAAAAAAAAAAAAAAAATAGAAACAGTATTAATTAACAAAAATATTATATTGAAATAGTACAATATTAAGATTATTCATACGAGGATTATACGTGGGGATATACAGTATGTCCCACATTACGATTACAATTTGCCTGCCACACAAGCAAAGCTTTGGCTACATATAAAATTTTTGCGCGGCCATACATCTACGAGCCATTTCAAGTAAAAAATCTCGCACCTGCACGACAATCCAAATCACATCCTCCACACTTCTACTTGTAAAAACCATTCTAAAAATAGCATAGAAAAAGCCCCGTAGTGCAGGCCTCCAGATCCAGCCGCACGTGCCCATCCAACCCACAATCCATCAACCACCTCTCTGCTATCATTTCTCTTTATCTGATTCAAGCCCCGCCGACACGACGACCGACGACGATCCCATCCCAGAGCCACCCTCGCCGCCTTCACCCCCGATGCTACCCGAGGACCTGTGCACGACGAATCGCCGGAAGCGGGACCACAGCCCTGAGCCCGAGGCCGAGCAGCAGCGCTCCAACAAGCGGCACTCGAGCGCCAAGACGACGACGACGAGCTCAACGACGACGACCATGACTACCAAGGAGCAGGACACTATTGTCCTCGAGGACTAATGCATTTCGATCATAGAGGGATGTTAACGTCTGCGAGGCCACTCTGTCCATTAGTACACACACACAGGCTCACACACACCTACACACACTTTTTCTTCGACTAGAATATCTGGGGACAGGCTCGTGAGCGCGGCGAGCTTTGAGAAAAGTCATTTCTGCGCCGCTGGGAGAAAGCCGGGCGGATGAGGCCTGTGCGCGCTCTTTCTCTTTTTTAGGAGGTCTATATAGTGTTTCATCCTGACGTTTTTTTTTTTTAATTGCATATGTAGTATACAGAGATATTCCAGAGAGTACAGTCTTGATGTAAAGAGCGAGTGCGTTTACTCGGTTTGTATAGCTGGTAGGGATTCGCTCTGTACTCGAATGACCGCATTTTCACTCCTTCTGTAGTGAAAGCTCTTTCCAGTTTAGTTCAAGCGTTCGCGAGCGTCGATCGGTGAATTTCGTTATTTTTATTACCTCCGTATACTTGAGACTTTTTCCACCAGTCGTTTAAGCGAGTTGGAGCATTCGGCACATTTAACCTTTTCTTTTTACGGCTTTGGAATAGTAGATCGCTCTTTAGAATGACTTTGCGTTGCATATGGTTTACGTGCGTTCTCGTGTTTTAGATCTAAAAATTGTACATTCTATACATTAGAAAAGATCCGAGCGCGGCGGCTTTCTGCGCAACTCTGTTGTAAGGTCACCGCGTAGATTAAAAAGTGAATGCAAGGCTTGCTCCGAGCGCTGGTGTTGAAACTGCGTATGCCAATTTTATTCATTTGTAACTGTAATTCTAAACTGCTGAGACGTAATATATGTATTTAGGTATTGCAGCGTTTCAAAGGGATTCTACGTATTTTCCGAAGTGTCACAAGGCGACGTTAGTTTAAAATAAATATGTCCAATATTAAAACTATTGCCAATTCTTAAAGTGTACATTAAATTCACTTTTTAAGTAAGAATAGTTCCGATGTATTTTTTCATAATATTCATTAAGTATTTTCTTTTTTTTTTTTTTTAAGAGTCGTTCATTATACGACTGAAAATATTCTTTCGTTTCCTGTTCTCGCACTATCGTAATAAAGCAAATGATTCTAAGTAGAGTAATAGCAATTATGAAATAAATAAATTATGCAATTTATCAGCACTGTATGTATTTTAAAAGAAGTTTTGCGCTTGTATTTAATCAATTTCAAAAGTGTAAAGAATATACAAATTAGAGCAATAGCCAGTATGTCTTTGACAGATCGTAAACGAGATACAAATTAAATTTCGTTTCAAATTCATTTATATTTTAAGCGCCATGAGGAGCAATCGTAGGTATAAATGTCAAGGTATAATCAATTATGTAATTTATAATGGATCAATAAAATAAAGTAAAATACATAGCATTTAATTTTTTTGTTTTTAATGGTATGAATTGAGGGTAAGGAAATTAAAATTAATTACAATATAGTTGCTTTTTTTTTCATTTATTTTCATAAACTAAAATTTTACACAATACGTTTGGTTAAAATAATAAAAACACGTGTGGAACATGAAATAATTAATAATACCAGTGTCAACTAAAAACTAAAAGTATTGAAGCATATGTAATCTAAATGGAAATAAGTGCATCAAGTTCAAAATAAACTATCGTCCTTTAAATCTATTAAAATTTTTAATAAAAGTTACTTTTATGCTCCGCGAATGTCGAAATATATGATAATGATGATTTATTCAGAGTAAATCATAAAGTGATTTAATACATGTTCCCTTGCACCAGTGATAAAAAATTTAATTAGAAAAAAATATTAGAAAACGTAGTAAATAATAGAAAATAAAAGTAAGAGGAAAGCTAGCAAAGAAAAGATAAGCCATAACGTTCTCTTTACACCCGACTGGGTGCGTAAACGTGTGTTAATTATCTTTCGCCAAGCTGTTGATTTTAGCGTTGATGGCAAGTAGTTGCTTTGTGAATGATGTATCGTGAAGAACTGTCGCCAAAGCAGAGAGCAGTTCCTTTAAATTCTCGTGCGACAAGTGCATCAATCGAGCACACTCCCCTATGATGTCATTTTCTTCATTGTCAAGTTGGATCTGCAAAAAAAATTGATAAAAAACATAAGTGTTTGAATAATTTGCAAAGAACTGCAGTTATAGAAAGTGTTTCAAGAGAAACTGTCGAGAAACAAATTTATAAAAATGATAGCCTACCATATTGAGGTCACGGAATTTGCTAAACGGTATCTTTGTCCTTTTCTTTCCCCGATTAGTCTGATGAAAGATGTTAAACGCCGGCGAATCCAAAGTAACTTGGAAGTAAATACCCGCAACCAAGTGTCCCTTGAAATCTCTGGCCAGTAGGCTCCTGTAGTTATAAACCAAGTTACGGCGTTCGGTAACGTCGATGGCAGTTAAGTATGGCCTTGCCACATAGATGAGAGCGACCTGGGTACGCTCTAAGGCACTAGGGCGAGTTTTCCTCTCGTGCCACTCGACGTAGTCGGGATCGTTCTGGCACAATGTATAATTGTACTCCTTCTTGCCCTCCGGCTCGTCTGATTGAATGAACCAGCCCGTGTGGGGATACATTTTATCCGCCATCACGGTGATCACACGAGCTACGTGGTAGCCAGGATCGAGAAGCATGATACCCCGACGGTTATTGATCTCAATTTTCAGGCAGACGAGGACGTGCTCCTTTTCGCCACTGTCGGCGGCCGGTGGACCACCGACATATCCGGCTATGTCGCCTATCGTTTCCTCGCATGAGACCAAGTAAAGGCCACTCGCTAAACCGGGGAACTTTTGGTTCAGACTGCACAGACGGCGCAGTAGTTCGAAGCCGAGACCGACGCACGTGTGACGCTCATTGACAATGAGGGGTTGGTATTTCCGATAAAAGTGTTCCAAACTGCTTTCTCCGCTCTTCTTGAAATCTCTGTAGAATCTAATGAAAAAAATAAGATTTTTAAAAAATTGCATACTCTATAAGTCGAATTGGTAGTCCAGTTTGTCTGACTGCCATATGGTAAGTTGGAAACAATTGTATTTAATTTGTGAAAGCATCACATTTGTAATGATTAGCGCATGGTCAATACGTTAGTCACCACAAGTGCAATAATCTTCCGATGACGTCTGTTTGAATGACTACAGGGACAAGTGTAATGCGTCACTGGGTCATTAAAAGACTGCGCTAACAAGTGACAGCAACGCACCATATGGTTAAAGTAAGTACATCGCAGTAAGTAACAAAAATTGTGGCATATTTACCTCAAGACATTGTCGACCGTGTCGTAACGACGTTCGCGGAGCAATCGCTGAGTTTCAAGTTCAACGCTGCTTGCTAGTTCCTCGTACTGTTCAACCGTGTCTACGGTCAGGGCTGGCGTCTCGTAGTGGCCCCAGACCGGCAGGGGTAGCGGCGCACCCCTGATCCAGGGACCGCGTGCCTGCCCCTGCGGCTGGCACCACACATCTGCCTGTTCGAGTCAACTCGGCCACTCGCTGCCCCATCGTCCAACCGTTGGCACATAGCCATGCTCATCCCTGCAGCTGCTTATTGGCTCCACAGGGCTCTCACCGTCTTTTTTACTCTTCTCTCGCTCTGCAATAAAGAAACATTTCAATTAACAAAGTCAATCGACTTTTTTTTCTATTTCTATCCGTTAGCCGCGCGTGAGTTTCAAACGAATCGCTACCAAAATAAAAGAAAAATATTCGAACGGACGAACAAAAGCTTGAATAACGAAGAAAGCACGTGCTTCTCTTCGAGAGCGAGCTTTTCTCCATCTCGCTCTCAACCTTGAACGCGTGCGCGCGCGCGCGCGTTTGTCACCGATTCAGTCGATATACCAGAGTAAACGAGCGCACGCGTGCCTCGAGTATTCGCCTTACTTTCGACTTTCCCCGTTGTCCAAGCCCGAAAGCGCACTTAAGCGCCATTCCTCGCTCTCCTTCGCGCTTCCCGCTCTCTGCTCCAAAACGCGCTTTGTTTACATACTGCGCAGCGCTTCGAAGTCCCCTCCGATCCAATATTTTTTTCGACCGAAACTACTGCGCACTTTCCAATTTACGTAACGAGGATCCCGTGCGCGATCCGATTATAATCGGCTGTTCCTCGTGACGCAGGAAAGGACGAAGGAAGGAAGGAAGACACTATATAGCGCAGAGAGGCAGGCGTGGGTGCGCGAACGCTATGACGTGCGTGCGCACTCGGGCGAACGGCCGCGACGAGAGAGCTTACACACAGCACAGGAGCGTGGGTGCTGCGAAAGAGGGACGCTACCTACACACGGCTCGTGTGCAGAAAACAGCAGCAGCTACATATCTCTCTGGGTTACGTAAGGCTACACACTGCGCGAGCCCGCGAAAGAATCAAGCGAGTCCTCGTCGCGTAAAAAAAGAGAAGCGATAGCGTTTGAGGTTACTAGCGCGTATAGAGGCCAGAGAGAGACGGCCTGGAGAGAGAGATTACTCACCCATACAATGAGCGCACAAATCAAATAAAAACTTCTTCCTCCTTGTTTAGCTTTGCTTGAGGTACTGGCGGGTCCGAAGTCCAAGCAGAACTGAGCCACGGAAGCGCGGGCGCAGCTTATGTAGACGCGCGCAGGTTTTCCCCGCCTCGGCACCGCTTCCCTCTCCCCTTTCGCACGCCCCCACCAGATTCTCGGAAGACTCCGCGCTCTCTCGTCGCGTGTGTTTACACTTTGGCGCTATGCGCACACACACATACACACAGGCGGGCGGCTAGCTCTCCAGACGATCTACTCGCGCTGCAATTACGCGCGGATTTTTAAAGGCCACATCCATCCGCCAAGTTCAATCAGCTGATAGGCGCGTGCACACGCGCCTGTGTCTGTGTGTGTCTATGCAGAAGAGAGGGAGGCCGCGATTGCGGAGGGCGGTGTAATTATTGCAAATGCGTCAAGGTCGTCTTGAGTTCGTCTCGCGGGAGAGAGATGATACACACGACACGGTCCAATGATCGCGCGAGATGCTCTTCTCTCGTCGTTGTCAACAACAGCTGTTTAGACGCGAGCTGCAGTCGGTCATGTTTTTTTCTCTCCTTTATACGCGCAGCGGCGAAACTACTTTCTCCCTCTGAACCTCTCCCGTTATGTTTTTTCTTAATGGCGCGCCAGGTCAAGCCCCTTCGTAGGCCAAAACACTGTAGAGTGTTTTTTAAACCGCGGCCTCTTCCGCTTTTCGAGCTGTGTGTATACAGCTGCGGGCGGAGCGCGGGCTGTTTGTTGTTTTGAAACGGGAAGCGAGAGCGCGAAAAAAAAAGCAATGACGCAGCCTCGGTACACATATCGGCCCGACTGGCGCACACAGACAGAGAGACTGATAATAACCGGAGCACTTCCGAGAATCGGAGAGCCGCACAATCGGCGCGCCGCGATCTTTTGTTCCTTACTCAGCGCCCCGCGCGCTCGGCTGTTATTTGTCATACGCTGAAATTCCAGCACTTTTACTAAGCGCGAGGCTCTAATTGCGAAAGATTGGAATTATTATTTATTGTTCGATCTTCGAAAGAGGTGTGTCTTGAGGCTCGGTTTTTTAACTGGAACGGACGTTTGTAACCGGGGTGAAGAGCGGATCGATATATGCGGGGGCAGCGTCACTGGATTTCGGAGCAATCCTTTTCGTTTGTTTTTCTTTGCTTTAAATAACGCCGGAGTCAGTTAATTTTCCATGCTCCATAATAACCAGTCGCTCTAATTTTTCAAAGGGCATCCGCAAAGCAAGCATCGCACGCTACACCCAAAACAAGCCGTAAATCGTTCTTTTATTAAACATTTCAAACTCCGAGATCTGGCAGCGCTCCGAAGCAGCGGCAAAAGCGCATCGGCTAAAAAAGCAGCCCAAGCTTAAAAGTCTGCTCCAAAAATGTCATTGTAGCATCCGAGAAGGGGAGAGCGAGAGGCAATTTAAATCGACCAACTCTCGCATCCAAGTGCGCAACAGCCGCAGCTCTCACGTACGCGGACGGTACTTTTCTTCTCATTTATTCTAATATTATCTCGCGCGTGAGCATTAAGCTGCCTCCCCTCCCGCGGCGCGCAATGTCGAAATACATCTGCCTCTCTTCTGCGTCGTTACTTTTCAGCTTTCGAAAATACTCGGCTCTCTGCCCTTCACCACAATGCCCATCTAAATACGTCGACTTTAGAAAATTGCAGGTACACGTGCAGGTGGGGGGATCAGCCTATTGTGCAATGTGCATGTGCTTATATCGCAGTCACGTGGCGCGTGTTGATTTTTTGATGTTCCGCACGTTGCTCGCTTGTGCAGTGCGGATAAACGGCAGGCTGTGTATCGATTGTCACGAGGAATAATAAAACGCAGAGGGCGGAGAAAAATTATTTTACTCTCTTTTTAGGCGGAGATGCAATTACGAGAGCTGGATTACTCAAAGATTCGAAACGATTGCGTCAGGTGAATGGAAATACGCACGTGCGAGCTATCGGAGAGGTCAATGCTTTTTGTAAGGGGCTTTGTTGTACTTTTTCTGCTCTATTGGCTGGAAAAAAATGAGTATATTTTTAAGGAAGCGTTATTCCCCGCGGACTTTGGATTCGTTTGCTCTCGAGGTTGAGTGGTTATTGAGATACGTCTGTGTGCGCGCGCGCGCGTCCGTGTTAAAAGAAACAAAAAATATTTAATCAGTCACGTTTTGTACCATGTTTCAGTAACGTGCCGATGATTAACTTTTCTCTGAGCGTGAAAAAGAGATATAGGTATCGGGTTTTATCAAATATTTTATTGTCTGGATTTTACAGTCCAACGCTATAATTTTTTAATTTTCTACGCCGATTAATTTTTAAAACTTGCTTACTAAATGTGATTGTTTTATGGTTTGTTTTATTTTTTTTCAAATCAATTTTTTATTGGCTCATTCGTTAACCGCCCATTTATTTATTCCAAAATCTAAATTAATACTATATTTTGGCTATTAATCTTTTTAGCATTTCATTGTTTTATTATCCAACAACTGTCACGAGCGCAGATTTCATTACATGAACACATAAATCTTTTAAGACTTACGTAGTAGCATTTCAAAAGATATAAAAAATATCATTAATTATATCATAAATTCGGTCGATCGATCAATTTACCTGTAATTCAATAAAAGTCGTTTACTTTCAAAAAAATTAAAACGATCTCGCAAACCCCGCAAGCAGACTGGCCGCTAATCCAACATACAATTCCCCCGCGACTTATTTATAGACAATATAGAAAAAAACTCCGTTAAAAGGTCAATTAAGCTCACCGAGAGCTAGGGGGCAAAGTAACAAGGGCGAAAAGTATAGGATCGCCGCTCGGCTTTAATCAGCAATCTCCAGGCCGCCGTGTATACACATCACACAAGCCGGCCGTTATCTACCTATACACACACAGAGAGACACAGCCGCAGCTGCGTGGTCAATTGCTCGCAAATCGCGCAAGCAGCTCGCAATAAGCAGTAAACGAGCGGGCACAACGAGAGCTAGAAAATACCGGAGATTGCCGGAATGCTGCTTTCTTTTAACGCTCTAGAGTACAGTGCCTTACACGAATATACAAAGTCGGCTATATTTTTAGCCGCTCGATCAAACGAGCTTCAAGCCTTTATTTACGCCCGCGGCGAAATGCGTGCTTGCGCGGGCTCCTTTGAAATTCGAGGGGAAGCGAAAATATTTTCGAGAGAGCCTCTCCCGATTGCTCCGATATATATGTAGAGATAACGAGCGCGCTTGTGTCAAGTAAGCGATGGAGTCACGTTTGCGGCGGCGCGCGTGAGCGGGACCGATAAGAGAGCTCTGCAGAAATGCGCGATCGTGCAGAAACTAATTTTCCGCGCTATTATTAAGTGCGGGCATGTACAACTGCGGGACTTGACGTTGATTGGCTTGTGTTTCCCGCGGTGGCAGATAAGAGACTGTGCTGTTATGAATATATACTAAGGTATATCTATGTATAGAAGTAGCGAGAAAAATCGGTACTTCACTTCGCGGGGACTCGGCGGGAACTGTCATCTGAATTTCTCCGTAATCGCCGAGAACAATAAAAATTGATAATTTTAATAAGAGCCTGGCAGTACTGCGCCGCGCTTTTATCAGCGATTTTATATAACTCCGCGGGCAGCTGTAAAAATCCTCTCTCTCTTGGATTATCTAAAGCCCGCTCTCTACACCGTAAAAAGAACATGAGCATCGCGCGGGTTATAAAACCAAGTTTCTTAACGATATAGCCTTGACGAATCTCTGTATTTACAAAGAGCAAAAATGGAATTTCGGAGGTGTATAGCCTCGGTTATATATACAGAAGTGAACGCGAATGGGTATTTTTAGGGTTCAGAAGTCCACCGCACTCCGATCGATATGAAAATTTCCCGTCGCCGATGTGTATAGGTATATAGGAAGAGGACGGCCTCCCCTCGTAAACATCATCATCGGCAGCTAAAGCAAGTCTAACGGGGAATTTACGCGCGGGTGGGAGAAGTGGGGGAGCCGCGACTAGCGCTCTATAATGTGTATTTCGCTGTTATACGCCCGCTCTCTGACGTCACTCTACGGATAGGCGAGTGTGCCGTGCGTAAACGGCCGTCTCTGCGCGTGCGGTTTCTTTCTTTCATCTATATAGATATATTCTTATCGGCGTGCGGTTGTGTATAGCTGGTGATTACTTACCTATATTTAGTAGCGGGATTGATGGAGTTGGAAATGATTCGCGATGCGGCTTGAGAGCGCGGACTAGATCGATTTTGTGAGATGTCGTGGGATTTTGGGCTCGAGGACGGTTTTGTTTTCTTGGGGATTACGAAACATTTGTGATTCATATGTTTTTACGCGATAGTTTAGTAATGACGGTTAAGTAATTTGCCGTTTAGATATGTGTAT
Organism: Eupelmus urozonus; assembly: GCA_900480035.1. NCBI lineage: Eukaryota > Metazoa > Arthropoda > Insecta > Hymenoptera > Eupelmidae > Eupelmus > Eupelmus urozonus. Next base: position 17,154 of record UELX01004211.1, read on the forward strand.
AGGTATATATGTGGGCAATAAATTTTTTTGTTGATTATACTAATTGCGCACAGGAACATATGTATATGTCAAGGCTAGTTATTTATTTACAAATAAGCCGATAAAATTTGATAACAGAATTTAATGAACATAATTTATCAGGTTTGCCATTAACAGTATTTATGCAAAAACACTTTTTTCTTCATTATTATCAAATACAAAATTATAAAATAACAAGAAAATTTTACCTTGTACACTTATTTACACAATTTTTGTGTAAATTTTTGTAAACAACGAAAACCCCGAAACTCGAATCTTTCTGCATAGGACGTTCACGCGCTGGGTTTTTCCCGTTTTCAAGGGATAGCCCACTTTATTGTTAGGCCTTGACGCACCGGCAACGAAATCTGCCATACGTAGGTCAATAGAATATACCCGATGTGAATTCCGACGCTCAAAACTAGAATTTGCCAAACTTTGTCGAAGACATCAAAAAGTTCATGTATCTGCAACAATCAGGCAGTTGTCATTTTAGATCTGCTATATAGATGTAGATCAAGAGAACCCTTTGAAAATTTATTATAACATTTCAGAACTTGTTATAAATTTTTATATCTTACTCTGGATTTATTTGATTGAAAATTATATAAGATCGAAATTAGAAATATTTATTTACAAAGTAGACGAGTTGTTATTCGATTTTCTACGCGATGCATTCTTGTCTTAATTAAGAAATTGTAAATATATTTAAAGATTTTATCTATTTAAAATATGTGAGTATTTATTCAATAAATTTTAATTAATAGTAATGAAGTAACGAAGATTTTCGTAAAATAAACAATTCTTGATAGATATTACCTATACTTTATAAGTAATTATTGTAAGAATTAACGATCCCTGCAGTAAACCTAGACACGCCAATAGTTATTTTAAGCTATTGCATCACGCAGCGCAATTGTAACAGTTTTTGTTATCTTGTGTATCGCATCTTTTGGCAAATCGAAAAAGCTTCGTGATTTCCTTAATAATAAAAAACTAATCGTTAATTATCATAATTAAATCTTACATTTACATTATACATTAATCGTTGCTTCGAATGAAAAAATCTGAATTAGCGATAAAAATAAGCACCTATACGCAATTATATGATATATTATCTATTATTACTAAGGAATTAAAAAATGTTTTACTTAGCATTATTAAATTCGCTGTTAAAATCTAATTTTTAACGGAATATCTCATATACCTATGATTTTAAAATTAAGATTTATTATTACTTAATTATTTTACTGAAATGATTTTAGAATAAGTATATAGAAATTATTTTATAAAGGATACCTACATTTTTACAACATATTATTTTAATTGGTCTGATGTTTACGTTAGTCGTCATAACTAATGGATCCACTAATTTCTTTGCGGAAACAATGAAAAATGTAGTTAGTGAACTGAATAATTATAATCTCAATATTATGAGACATAATAATTACACTGAAACCAATATAGACATTCGCGCAATCGTGTTTATTATTTAGAACGCAAAAATAAATTACGACAGTCTATTGTGTTTCAAGCTCTGAAAAATATTTTTGCTTCTGATAAATAAAGTTCTTTTTTAAACAACTCAGTTAGTCACTTAATTCAATCTATTCTTCTTTATAAAAACCAGAGAATATTTTGAAATAAATTTTTTTAGTATGAATTTTTATCTGTAGGCGTTTATATATACTAATATACATTCATATAGCTGTTTATTTATAACAAATTATTTTAAATCTAGGCTTTATTTTTTGGCAATAAGTTTTAGTATTTTGCTCTATTTTAACTAAGTTAAAATAATAAAAATGAAAAATAAATATCGTATTTTAAATATTTGGTCGCGTAATTCACTCTTTGTTATTGAACACAAATATTAGACAGCACTAACTATATAGAC
>UELX01004212.1:0-19049 GCA_900480035.1 Eupelmus urozonus
CCACCCCCCCTCCCCCTGAGTGTATAAACAAACGAAAGTTGAAAACAACGTGAGTGCAGCGCGCTGCTCGAGCGCGCGCGGGGCCGACAATTAAAAGGAGCATCTTTGGGAGAGATCAGCGAGAAGGGCCAGATATCCCGTGAGATATAGAGCGCTGCGGGACACACGACGATTTCACACGCATAATACATATACACGTACGGGCCATATCGATTCGACAAGAGAGAGAGAGATAGATAGAACAGCGGCAGCGAGCTCTCGCTCTCGCACCTAGCTTGTGTATAACCCCTGCGCCAGAGCCGCGCGGTGTGTATATCCAGCGGCGAGAGGAAGCGAAATGTAGGAGGAAGGATATATACACACACTCGCATGCGGTTTCTCTCTCCTCTCTCTCTCTCTCGCTCTTCCGTTTCTTTGACACACACGCGCGCTCGCCAGAGCTATATACTCGCGCGAGCTCTCGGCCTTTCGCGCAGCTGCAGCGCCGTGGAAAAAGCAGCAGCAGCAGCAGGCCGACGGTAAAAATACACGAGTCGAGTCTCTCTCTCTCACTGCAGGCTCTGGAGTATACATGTATGCCAATGGCGGATTTAAAGGGGAGAGCCAGGCCACACGTCGAGCCTCGCACATGTGGAATAATGCCTGTGATAAGTGAGCCCGATCGCCTCTGCGGAGCTAGAGATTAGAGCGAGAGAGAGAGAGCGGGGCGCACGCCAGAGAAAATCGAAGAGGCGGCGGTGGTGGCGGCGGCGACGGCGGCGGCACAGTACCTATACCAGCCGTATAACGAGAGACAGACGAAGAGAGAGAGAAGCAGCAGCAGCAGCAGCGCAGTCATGGACGTCGATATTTTTGGGCGAGTAGCAGCAGCAGCAGCGGCAAAGGCAGCACCGCCGCCGATCAGCAGCGCGCTACTGGCGAGGCCCGGACAGCAGCGTCTTCCTGCAGCCGCCTCCTCGTGCAGCCAGCGGATGACGTGCCGCTGCTTTTGAGAGGATACCTCAGGGCGATCCTCCCCCCACCCACCTCCCAGTCTCTCTGCCCCTCTCCACCGCAGACCACACGCGTTTCTGCCTTTTTTCTTCTTCTGCCTTTGAGTTTTGAGAGCGTGCTTCTGTCACAGCAGAGGGAGACAGACAGCCCAGCTGGGATTCGCTTTGGAGCACCGGACGAGCCAACCTGGATTCTAGGCCCTCGGGCTAGTCGTCTTCCAAGAGCGAAGGCCAGCACTGCGAATCGAGCTTGAAAGGGTAAGAGGGATTAGACATTTTGTTTAGGCTTTCTGTGGTAATTTGTTTGTATCGTGCCAAGTGTAATCGTAGCTGGTAAAATATCCTCCCATTGAACCAGCTATCAACTGCTTTCGTGTAGACGTAGATTTCAGCTTTTGGTATTGATTGAACAAGTATTTGCTTCTTTCATTGATTAGTCTACTTTACAAATAGAATTTATTACCTAGTGATTGCAAATAAGATGCACTGATCGTACATGAATTATCTTTTTTTTATGCTCATGATAATATTTTTTTATCTATCATTTCTTGAATACAAGAAGCTGAAAAGCAATTTTTTGCGCCATGTAACTTTGTATGAATCATATGCTGAAGCATTCTTTCGATTATCATGCTTACAAGATTTTTGTTCAAATAATGAAATGCTTTCATTTTTACAATATAGCATAGGGTTTCAATACTATATTAGTACTTCTAAATTGATTTTAACAAAAAAAGCAGTCTTACAATTTGTTACAGCTTAAAGCCAACTGCATAAAATGTTCTTATAACTTGCACGCACAAACAATTACATTTGCATTATAAATAGAATTCCTCATTATTCTTTAAATAAATTGTTAAATAGTAATAATTAATCTTGTAACCCAGTTTCAAAAATCCAGGACAAATACCATGGGCCATGCCGAACTTTGTTTCTTCAGCAAAAAAGAAAGCCAAACATTCCACTTCTTAAAATAAACGCGCCATTCGAATTCAAACCAAGTGCACTACATCCAGATCCAATCCTAATATCGAACTGTTCTCATTTCCAGGTGTACACCTCTAAGGACCCACCCACGAACAGCGCACGCATATACATACACGATGGATCTCAGCACAGCTGTGAGTGCGATGTCGGCAGGAGTACCGCAGAATGGAGGCGGCGCCGGGGCAGTGGCCTGCCCGGTCTGCACGCTCTACCTACGCGAGGGCATCAGCCTGCAGAAGCACTTGGACACTCATCCCAAGGAGCAGGTGATCGAGGCGCTCATCCGGGCCAGCAGCGCCGGCGCTGGCGCCTCGGCTCTGCTCAGCCAGAATCGCGCGCCGCAGCCACCGTCGCAGCCGCAGACGCCGGTGCTGGCACCAACGCCAACCCCTGCGCTGCCGCCTGGTCCAGCCACGCCGCAGCAGCAACAGCCTCCGGCAGCCTCGCCGGGTCCACATGTTCCTCACGCCCAGTCGCCCTACCCGATTGGGCCAATATTTGAGTGTCCGCCTATCAACGCTATGATACCGCCACCTCAATTCGCGTCTTTTAGCTACCAGCAGTTTGTTAATAACGGTGAGTTTAAAGTGTTATTGCCGGAGGTGTTTGAGAATGAGCGGTATTCTAAAAGTATTTATGTTATGACGTGATATACTTTATGACGTGATATGCGTTGTGATAATACTTGTTTCGATTCTTAGAACTGGAAGATTTTTTAAAATGTCATTTTTACTCAAGCTTCTGGTAGGTATCTCATACCTAGATTATCTACAGTAGATATAGGAGTTAATTACTCTCTATGCACATGCACTAATGACAGAGTACAGTTTAAGCAAAGCCTGAGGCTACTGATGGGTAGTGATTAAAACTGATGGTACAGTTATGAAATAATTATTCTTTAATTTTCAGTAAATTCATAAGCTTTTTTATTATTTTAAAAATTCAGCAAGCTATGTAATTGGTATTAAATTAATTGGATTAATTTATAAAATTTAATATTTTTGGAATATTATTTGACCTTTAAATAAAATAGTTAATTAGCCGCAAACAACTATTTTTAAAAATTAATTAAATTACTGTTAATTGTAATACTTATCAGAGTAAATCTCGTTTAATAGAGTTAAAACTATTAAACCCAGTTAAATAGCATAAAAAATATTTTTATCATATACCATAAATAATTACTATCTAATAATTAGTATTATAATATGATTAATTACAATTTGAGATGTAAACATAAACTATTTTCCTAGGCACGATGATGATACCCGCACAGTACGCGATGGCCCAGGCGCAGGCCGCTCCAACCAGCCAAATGATGCAGATGCTGTACAGCCCTTATGGCATGTACCACCAGCAACAGATTCCTACGGTCCAGATGATTTCAGCGCCACCGATGATGCCAACCTCAACAGCGACGCTGCCGACGACGGTGCCTGCAGTCACGCCGCGCATGAGGCCAGCTACGAGCACGAGCAACATCGCGCCCGTCAACGAGACGACGGCGTCGCCGCCGAGACCTGTCTCGTGCGCACAGCAACTGCCTTCACCGCTAGCAGCGTTGTCTGCGGTACAGCAACCGCAACAGCCGGAACCAGAAGAGGAACCACAATCGCAACAGCAAAATCTTGTTTTGGAGCCGACACAAATTGTGCGGGAAATCGAAAGTGGACCCGATAGTATATTGCCGGATTTGGAGATGCCTCCGTCGCCTGAGCCACCGAGTACCGAGGTAGAGAGTGAACAGAATGTCATTCATGCAGAGCAGCAGATTCAGAATAGCTGTTCGCAGGTAGGACAGCGACACGCACAGCAATATCAGAGGTCAGTATTTTTAACATTCGTTATTGTACTTATTCTTATTTTGTATATTTGTATACTCATTTGTGCATGATTTGCAGGGAGGATTCACGAACATTAATCAATAATACTAGCGATGATAATGCTGACGATGATAAGACTGAAAGAATCCTACCTGATATTGAAGATAATGATGAAATTGAATCACTTTTAGTGCGGCAGACGGAAGTAGTAGAAATTCACAAAGAAACCGAAATTCAAGTAGAACAGTCTATTGAACACATGGAGACGTCGGTTGAAGAATCGACTAGGGAGAATGATGTAGAAAATATCCCTAATAATAAAGAAGAAATTAGCAAAAATTTAGAAGATAAAACTGATAATGTTGAAGTCATCGAGGAAAGAATAGAACCTCATGATCTAACAATGTCAGTTGATAAGACTCGAATTCCTAACATCAAAAAACCCGAAATAGAACAATTAAGCAGATTAATTGGAAATATGGAATCAGAATTTAACAACGTAGAGTTATCCAACAAAGATGATGAGGAAGTCCTTGAACGATCTCAGGAAGTTATCGAAAATGCTTTGTCACCGGAACCTGCTGTTGAAAAGCATCCAGAGGAGGATGAAGCGACCAATGCATCATATAACAAAACAACTAATGAACCTACTGAGTGTAAAATTATTGTTTCCCATGAAGATACAGATGTTTCATCCGTATCATCGTCAGATTCATTACGATGTGATATGGAAATTCAAAAAATTATCACACCCTCTTATCAGTACAAGTATTCTCAATCGTGCCCTACTTCTCCCCTCAGTAAAAAGAAGTTTTGGCGTTCTCTTTCGCGCGTCTCTCTACGTTACGACTTAGGCCGTTCAAATGAGAATATATGCTCATATCCAGTCGGTTTCGAAGCAACAACACTTGAAGACTACTTAAAAGATAATTATAATGATGAGGACATGGAGCTGGAACAAAGCAGCGGTATGATAGTAGAACGAGCACGCTCTCACACACCCTTGTCTACCAGTATGACCGGTGCATCTGTGTTGAAAGCTCGTCGCAGTAAAATACCAAATTCGCCTTTGTCCATGCGCTCTTCCTCATCATACTGTCATATGGAGGAAGAAGAAGAAGAAGACTCAGAGGCTGAAAGCTGTGGCAGTTGTAATTCCAATGAAAAAGACGACGAGGAAGATGATGAAGAAGATCAAATATTGATGGATAGCTCAGCTCATCAGATGATTGAAGACAATGAGCGCGATGAGAAAAAACAGGTATTGCACGTTGAAGAAAGCAAGGCCACAGTTACCACTGAGATAGTGCAACAGCAACGCCTACATCATCCACAGGATCAACCTGCAGATTTTCGAACACAATGTCTAATGGCCGATCATTACTCTGCTAATCAATTTCCACTGGATCATCATCCAACGTCGCAGCAACAGTCGTCTGTTTCGGTGCACCATGAGACTTATCCACTGTCAAATAGTGAAATTTCACAAAACTTACTGAATATGTCTGAATGTGCAGATCCAACTACAAGTGCGGATTCAAAAAGCTTTTCTAGCTCGAGCAAGTCGTCGATTCAGAAACCATCTACGGAACTGCTGAACATTAGTGAAGATGCACATGCAGGACCAATGAATGTTTTTGAATTTGACGGGTTACAAATACTTGTGCCAAGTACATTTATCAGTGAATCATCACAGAAGGCCGTAAGTGGGACGAGTCAACAATCGATGTCTAGTAGTGAAAATGGAGCAGGCAATGATGAGGAAGTTAAGAGCGTAAATATGAGGGCTGATGAAACAATGCCACCTAGAGGCGAACTGTCTGAGCAGGAGAGCAATGGGTGTACCGAGCCGTCGGCTTGGCAGGTAATTTATTTTTTCTTTTTTTAGTTTTATATAATTAATTAATATTCACATAATATTTAATAATTTAACCAGCAAATAACTATAAAGTTAATACTTATCTCCTTTTTTCTTTTACAGTTATACATGGGTCAAGAATCTTCGCGGATGTCGACATCTTATGATCTGATGGCACGTGAAAGCTGGGAAGAATCCGAAGGCTCCGATCACGAAGAGAACAATGCTGGCCCTCTGCTCGACAGCCGTTCTTTAGCAACTCACTTCACCTCAAGTTTGTTCTTGGACCGCGATCGTAAAACGCCTACCCGACGCGTTTTTAAGTGTTCGCACTGTCCGGAAGTATTCGAGTGTCCAAAAGAGCGTCGTGTGCACAGTACAATGGTACACAAGGAGGCTGGACCTTCCGGATGCAGCAATGACAATATGGATAATCAATCCGAGCTGAGAGATCTTAAGCTACTTGACGGACGTGCTAACGTCTTCGATGATCTTTTTGTGCCTAGTGGGTTGCATGTACAACAAACGTATCTTCAGCATCATCAGCAGCCGCTTTTGCATCAGCTCCAGCCACCTCAGCATTCGAGCTCTGCTAAATCTGAAACAGATGCTAAAATTGATTCCTTACATTTGTCCGCGGTGAATGAGGTAACATGCAATATGTGTAATCAACGTTTCAGCAGCGAGAAATCTCTGCAAATTCATCAGAGACGGATGCACATGTCTGAGCCGTCAAAGCGAATACGGGAGAACGCGAAATGCCAAATCTGCAGCGAAGAATTTACTTCTGTTGCCTCGTTCAATCTTCATCTGAAAATTCATCCGCTCGAGTGCGGACAGTGTGGTAAATACTTTTATCGCAAACAAAATTTCAAGCTGCATATGAAGCGACATTTAGGGATAAAACCTTTCCCATGCACAGTCTGTGAAAAGGCTTTCCTTACTAAACAGAAGCTTGATGAACATACCAACGGTCACACTGGCAACGCCCCTGTCAAGTGTAACTTGTGTAACGAGACGTTCAGACGCTACTCGAACCTTACGCAACACAAGAATCGTCATCATCTCAATATTAAAAAGAAACTAAAAGACTATATCTGCCATTGTGGCGAAGTTTTTCACACAAAAAAGAAGCTTGCCTGGCACAAAGAAACGCACGATGAGAAACCCAAGGCGTGTACCTACTGTAATGAGCGCTTTATACACATGGCAAGTTTAACTAGACACATGCGACGGGCCCATAACCGTAGGTTCGTGCCTGATGCTCAGAGAGAGAATGAGAACGTCGAGTGTCCTATTTGCAAATGCATTTATCTTAGGTCATCCCTTGCTGTGCATATGCGCGTTCACAATGGAGAAAGACCTTATGAGTGCCAGGTATGTTCTAAGGCCTTCAGTACCAAATGGAATTTACAGCTGCACAAGTGGACTCATGCCGCTCGTAGCACGAAGCCTTTCAAGTGCAACCAGTGCAGTGCTGCTTTCTATCGTCACAGCGACTACACGGCTCACATGAACTCTCACAGGAATGTCAGGCCATATACCTGTAATTATTGCGGGGCTCAGTTCATCAGAAAATACAATTGCTTGCGGCACGTTAAAGAACACGAAGAAAACAAGGCATACACCTGTGACGTATGTAGTAAGACTTTCCATAGATCTTACTATTTAAAGGAACACTTGAGGGTACATTCTGGAGCAAGACCTTATACTTGTCACATATGCGGTAAATCTAGCAGCACAAAGTCCAATCATAATAAACACGTCAGGATTCATCATGCGCGTGAGCCTGTAAATACGGAAAATTAAGAAGAAAATAAGGTGTTCTTTTTTAATTTTTTCTTATGTCTACTTATATATCGAAAAGCGATTCTATTATTTTCTCTAGCTGTATTTTGGAGGTTGGTTGCCAAAACCAATGTTAAAGTGCCGTAAAATTGCTTTAGTGAATCGCAATTTTCTTTCTTAAAACAGTTTGCAGTAACTATTTGAATACAAAATATGTTGTATGAAAGTTGTATAAAAAAGTTCTAAACAAGGTCCTAAAAAAGTATACTCAATATTTATAAAGGAACACATTTTAAATGCTTTAGAGTAATACAGATCTTTTGTTATAACATTCATATGTTAATCTTCATTAAAAATCTATTTATACTTTTGTTATAAAATATAATAAGTTTTACGTTTGAAAGAATGTTAAAAAAAATCAATTCTGAGTGAAACATCAATAGTATTCTGCATAATGTAAACTTTTTAAATCATTAATCAATTAAATTTTATAAAAAAAAAAAAAATTAAAAATTTGATTGTAAATTATGATGATAAACAAAACATAATATTTTAAATACTAATTTTGCAATTATTATTTAAAAAGCAAACAAATGACACTAGTACAATTATTATCTATTTGATTCAAATATGTGCGTAAATTAGTTTTTAAAGTAACTTGAATCGTCATGTTACTTAATTTTTAAATATTATTTTATTTGAAAATGTTATTAAATTTTGCTGCTTTTTGGATTATAATAATACAAAATAGTTAGTTTTTAAACTTGTTATTTTTATAACATAATAAATTCAAGTAAATATCTTTCATTTCTGTGTAAATGAGTGAAAAAATTTATTTTTGTTAAAACTTAATTTTCAGTCTTAAACTTGTATAATCTTGTAATTATAATTACTTACTACTTTACATCACAGTGTGTGATAGAAAAACATTTTATAATTTTAAAATATGACTTAGGCCTCTAAAGGCTCGCTAGACTGCTATCGGTACAAAAATTCTAGACTCCTTACGCGCATAGCTCATGATATTAACTAGTAATTTAAAACTGCCCACCTAATAAATTTGTATTCTTTGGAGAACAAGCCTTTATGTATAAGGTAATATGAGCATTTGCATTTTTTCAATTGTAATTTGATCCTGGTTTGCAAGAAATGTACTGCAAATATAAGTATGTAGTGTAAGATTTAATGAGTTATCTACTGTAACAGTGGAAGACTTACAATTTTTGAATCGATAGTAACTTCATTTTTTAAGCAAATGTTAATTCACGAATGAGAAAGGCACTTGATATAAAAAATTGATGGATGTGTCACGTGTGTTTGTTGTTGTTATCTAAGGAATTGGCACTTTGGCCGCTGTAAGCATGCATAAGAGAAAAGAAGTTTGACAGTTGAAAGTTGAAGTATTTTAGGCAATGAAAACGTGTTTCGTTGTTTTATTTTAACACGTGTGTTTATACTGGATATAATTATAAAATTATAAAAAAAAAACAAAGTAAATTGTGATTCGAGCTCTTCGTCGCAGTTATTACACATTGCAATATTTTTCATGTACAAAACATTGACGAGGAAGAGACAAGAATTACCTTAAAGGCCTGCTTTCCTCTCATGCTTACGACGAAGTACCAAAGCTTTTCTGTGAAATGAAAAAAAATAAAATAAAATGATTAGCGTTCGTGGCACTCAGTGCACAAATGTGTAAAGTCTTGTGTGTCTGTCTGATGTATTTGGACTAAAAATACATGTTTAAAGAAGAAAACAAAGCAAAGCCTATATGTAAGTCGCTTTTATAAAAGCGAAAAAATAAACTGACACAAAATCAAGTTAACTCTGAATTTATCCTAACTTAGAAACTGTACAAAAATGGTCCAAAGCGAAGAATCGATGCGCGACTGTACTTTTGTGAGAAAAAAGTAGATTTGCCAATTACAAGTGTCGATTTCTTATCTTCGCTAAGGTTATTTGCGTATGGAAGAAAAAGAGCGAGCGAATTTTTTTCGTTCTTTGAAAAGCTTGCGGTTTTACACGAGAAATAATAATTGCAATAATATGGACGTTTGCCAATCGATAATAACAAAGTACGTAGGCGTGAATCGTTCGCTAGGTAATGATATAAAAAAACCGAATGAATAGGGAAGAAGTCTTTAAGTGTCAATGATTGTAAGTGAATTTTTTTATAAATAAAAAGTAACAAACGGAAAGAAAAACTATCGCGCAAATGATGCGTGACTAGCCTCGAATAAAGTATGAAGTAAATAAATAAATAATTGAGATAAGTTGCGTCGTAATGTTAAATATGCAAAATCTGTATTTACTCGTGGAGTGTAGTGGTAAAAAAATGAGACTATGATGGAGTGCAAAGGCCTACAAAAAATGTACAGATTGCTGCTGTTAGCATTACGGCGCCTCTAACTTTTAGATAGTTCGAAATCTTAGTTAATGTTATTCTTCTATATTTATATGTCTTGCAATCCTGTATGCAGTGATTTTTAAAGGTAATTCCAATGTCAAGACTGATCGATGTTGGTTCTCATTGCGATTCTATTTCTCTACCTTAGAATTGTAGATGAGAATAATTTCGCATGCGCCATTTAAAAAGCTTCGTTCTTTAAACTATTATTTTTTATCTTATTATTATTGTAATTAGTTTTGTGTTCTTATCTTTTTAAGAGTAGTGAGCTGGTAACAAAGAAACATTGTTGATTTTAATGAGTAAATTAAGATATCCAAGTGCTTTCAGGAAGCAATCGAGAAATAATTTCTGAAACGTAGCATCATGCGTTTGATTTATTTTTCTTGCAAAATTAATAAGTGATTACTATTACGTTGAGGGCATTCGAAATATAGGAAAAAATAGTTTTGTCGAACAAGTGTTAAACCCACCTGAAACCAACATCGAAGTCCAAACGTGCAATTTTTTAGTTAAAAAAAGTAATTGATGCGTGCGTGTGTTTAATAAAAACACAGCTTGTATATAAAATGTAAATATGTATATCGTCTCTATTTTATAATAGGGCTGACGAAAAAAGTTGGCAAATAAATATCATATGAAACTTAATTCTGAAAAGGCACTTGAAGATAATGCAAGAAGAAGTGAAGTGGATGGTACAGATAGAATAATTATTACGATTACCATTACAAAACAATTAAGCAGCATATGTATATCTTAATAAAAATCATGTGTTGAGGTACTTTTTTAAAAACGTTTCATCATTTTTACCTTTATCTATATTGCTAATCATATTTTGAAACATTTTAACACGAAAATTATAATTATTACTTTTTCACTATTATTCGAATTTTTTTAATATAAACATAATCAAATTTAATATTTTACACTTTTAAACTAAATAAGATTCCTTAATTTTTTAAATTAAAAATATTGTATATTGTACTTTCGTTTCTTTAAGCTTTCAAAAAATCTTCACAGATTAAATTAAAAAAATATATATAATAAATATAAGTTGAATAAAAATGTATATTGAATTTTTTCGTAGTCTTTAATGTGTAAGAAACGTATAAAAATGACTGTTTTACTTACTAACTACAGAACGTAATTTAATAAACAGAACTCTTTTGTTGCTACTATAAGATACGAAAGATCCGAAAGCCTTGGTGCAAAACTCATATCACTAAATCCTGGAATGATACGTAGTCTTGCGTATAGGTACGATATCGCATTAACTGTTGACTTTACTAACAAATTCAATAACTAAACAGTAATAAATTATAATTTTAAATTTAAATTCACATGTTTATAATTTAAATATTACCATTTACTTTTTTGGGTAAGACTAAAAATATAAAGAGGTAAAAATTAAAACGGCTATGAACCGGTAAGTATAATGCAATGTAAAGATAAGAATATTTATAGCTTTATTGTTATTAACTGAGATGACTTCAATTCACTCATGAACTTCGCTGTTTTCGTATCTTTTTTTCATGTACGAATGTGATTCTAAAATCTATAAAAAAAAAGAAATCACATTTTTTTAAATCACTTGACTCAAACTTCTAACGTAGTTCTTGAATCTCTTTTTATTTATCATTTTTTCTTCTAATTTTTACCTTGACCCATTTAGAAGATTTCCTTACAAAATCGATTTTATTTCCATATATTACTTGATAAGCGCGGTTGCCTAAACAATAGAAAATTGGTGTTTCGCTAGGTGTGTAATTAGTAGAATATATTTTTTTTTACATCCTACGAATCTTTTTACTGATTTTAAGTCACATTCTTCCGACCCTCTTGGAATTCAAATGAGCAAAAAAAATATTAATTCTATTAATTAATCGAAGTGATGACGATATTAACGATCATTAAGGTAGGTGTAATGTAATATATAGTTTGTTATTCATAATATTCAATAAAATACAGAATTTAATAAAACTCTGAGGAAAATTACTTTTCATATTCAAGAATACTGTTGCAAAATTTCAGGTCAATTCACCGTCTCTATTTTCAGATATATTTTTTAAAAGTTCACAGTTTTTATCTAACTTTACATAGATATAGATGTGCTGTTATGTAAAAAGCTATAAAATGAAAGAATTTTTTTATCAGTATATTTCAAATCTTAAACAGTGAATTAAGAAATTTTCGCTCACACTGTTATACAATTCTCCATTTTATTAAATATTATGAACAATAAACTATTATTTCAACACAAATATCTTAACATTTTCCGCGTACTTATTATATAAGTTTTAAAGTGATAAAAATGAAATAATAAGTATAGAAAACACAATTTTCGTAATTAAGATAAATATATTTTACAAAATTGTATTTTATACATAAATAATACAACATTTTATAGTTTTTTAAGCATAGGTCTTAAAATGCAGTCTTATTTATATTCCTACACAATAAATAAGTTCTTCGCCTACATTATAAGTCTTATTTTCAAATTGAATGCTTATGCTTCCTTTTTCAAAGTCTATTAAAAATACTGCATTATCTGATATTTTTTGTTTATTTAACAAAATATTTTCACATGTTGGAATCGTACGAGGCCCCAAAATTGGATCCTCATGACGATATATACTAATTTTTGAAGAATCTGAAAATTTCGTAAATTAAATATTTATCAGACTTATTTATTGAATGTATCTATAAAAAAATTTTTTTTAGCATATTGAAGAATTACCTTTAATATTTTTCTCCTTTGCAATTCTCGAAGCAACCTGTTTAACTGTGTCTCCATTACTAAGTTTGATTGAAGTCTCGAATAAACCATTACAAGTTTGAGGATTAGCAAATTTAACATTTAAACCTGGTTTTACAGAGAAAGTTATAAAGGGTGCCCCAGGACAGCATTCTTCTTTCGTCTTATCGTCCGCTTCGTCTGCATATTTGATTTCTAATTCCTCCAACTGTAATAATTTTTTTGTTGAATTGAATTTCAATACTATATATTATAGAAATACAAAAATCAATTTGAAATTTTAATTTTTCGTTTTAAATTATAATAACCAAAAAATGATAATAAAAACAAAATTTATATAAAATAATGAGATAATTACTCATAGTAATCACCTTTTGATTAAACTACGTTTTAAATTTTTTTGAACTTTTTTTTTTAACACGGAAAATTACAAATTCTTGTAACATTCCAACTATATCAAGTTCAAGGTGTTAAAATATTTGTTTTTAAACTTTCCTAATCGATAAATCATTTTAAAGTAAAAAAGTTTCTCCCAATTTACAGAAATCAAAGAATATTAGGCCAGTAAAATAAATAAATTTGAGTTTCAAATTGAGTTTCTGATCCCGTTAAGTAAAAAAATATAAATAATACAGATTTAATATTTACATCAAGAGTATTTCGTAGGTATTCTTTACTACCTAAAAGAACATCAAATTCACTAAAATCTAAAGTTAAATTAAGTGCACCAACACCAACAGCTTCCATTTTTTCCCTTGTCATTTGTACAAAAGGCATAACTCTTTTTGTGTATTTTTTCAAGTCTGCTTTCTTCCCAAGTTCAGCAGCAATAACTTTATTTTCTGGAAGACTATTACCATTTTTCTGAAAAAACAAAAATGTTTTACGATAATTGTTTAAATATAATTATAAAAAAAGAGAAAAATTTTTTCAAATAAACTTACAGTATACAATTCTTTCATACTTGTGAGAACAGAACTCTGCCAGGTAGGCCAAGTTTTTGCTACATAAATTGTTCCTATAGTAGGCTTTTCTACAGCGGTAGATGGTCCTTTCTGTTGCTTTTTCGTTTTCACTGTTGTATGGTTGATTAAACGCACTCTAAATGAATGTGCTGCATCCATAAGATACTGAGATGATTTTATTAAAATTTCATCAATTTTGCCCACTGTAGGCCATCCTGCTTTCAAAACGCTACCTTTCTACAATTTAAATATATATAAATATAAATATTAACTTTAAATGCTTTTCAATTTTTACGAACTTATATAGAATATTTTTATATCGTAAGTTAATTAAACTTTTAAAAATAAAAATAAAAATAACATTACCTTGTTTATCAAATCCCATACATGTTCAGCTACATGTGGACAAATTGGTGACAGAAGAATAGTCTGCATTTCAATAAATTTCATTAGAAGATCCAAATTTACACCTTCTAATGCACTTAATTGTAAATATTTATCTTTTGTTGACTGTAATTCAAAGAAACCAGTTCTTAATGCTTCTTTATAAAGCATTTTAGAATAATTATCTCCAGTTTCTTGAATTTTTAAATTTATTTCACTAGAAATATATAACAATTTTTTTCAATAAATTTATAATTTCAGTAAATATCATTGAATAAATTTTATTAAACTATTGAGTTACCTGTCAAACACTTGATCATTAAAAGTACTAGGTTTTCCCTGTCGGAATAATTCTGGCGAAGATGTTACTATTTCTTTAACCCATTCAATAAATGTATAAAGTCTGAGAATTCCAGCATCTGCTGTACGTTCAACAAAATTTGCATCCTCAACAGAATCTCCTGAATCTGCTAGACACAGACGTGTACCATCAGCAGAATACTTTTTAATAGCTTCAGAAAGAGTTAAGAAATTTCCTTCGGACTTTGACATCTATAATTTCATGAGAAAAGTTAGAAATATTGGAGTAGAATAAATTAGTAGAGATTAGTTTTCATAATACCTTCGCTGAATTTAGAAGCAAGTGACCATTGGCTCGAATTCCTTGTGGCCACAATTCTGGCTCATTAGGCCATATTGCAGTGTGATTGTAAATAAAATATGTAAGGTGATTTTGAACAAGATCTTTACCAGAAACACGTAAGTCAACAGGATACCAGTACTGAAATTCTCTTCTCATTATTTCTAAAGCTTCTTTTGAAACTTTACAAGTTTTAGGTGAAGGCAACTTTGTTTCTTTAAAGAAAATATAATCCCAAACTTCAGGAGTCATGTCTTCAGCTCTAATGAAAAATTAATAGAATTACAGTGAACAAAATAAGTGAAAAGATTTTTCATATAAATAAAAAATATAATTACTTGATTTTCAAGGTGTTTTGTTTATTTCCTCTAAAACTGTTGCCTTGAATTAAATGAGCAACTGTATAATAAGCCATATAAATTGTTGAATCAGATAAAGATTCAATCAACCATTGCTCATCCCAAGGTAGTTTAGATCCTGTGCAAGGATAATAGGATTTATTATTTATTTGTATAAATAACATACTCTATAGTAAATTATAGTTATAAGCGAAATAATTTTATTTCTATATCCTTTGTAAAAAGATTATACCAGTTAATACATAAATAAATTTATGTTGCTTTGCAAATTTGTGTATTTGCTGAAAATTATCTTATATTATTTAAAATAATAATGTAAATTAATTTTTTATTTTTTAATAAAAAAAATAGAATAAATAAATAAGTTTAGCTTACCAAGACCATAAGTTCTTGAACATGCATGTTCATGAAGCCAATCAAGAGAGGCTTGAAAATTTTTTCTAACTTCATCATGAAAGGTTTCCAAATTTTCTAAAGCTTTTTCAGCTAAATTTCGCCATTCAGGTTCACCATAGTTTAAGTACCACTGATTGCAAAGTGCAACAACACATTCATCTCCCGATCGAGAAATTATAGTCTTTTCTGGTTCATAATAAATCATGGCTTCATTTTTGTTAATTAACTCATCTCTTATAAACTTTTTGACATCTTGAATTTTTTTATTTTTGTATTCACCAACTAACAGTACACCATCATAAAAACCTTTTAGATAAACCATTTCCTTGGCTTGCTGCAATTTTATTGTATCATTCTGTGATTGTATGTTCAATTGTTCATAAACTGTAACTGCTGACAATTTTCCGAATTCTGGAATTTCGAGAATCGGTATCTGAAATAAAAATAAGCAGGAGTAGCTTATAGACTTCTTTTTTGGATCATTTTTATTTTAAAATTTTTATAATTAACTCACAGGATCAAATGGCAAAACCATATCATCTTTAATACCATATTTTTCTCTAAATGGCTGCTTTTTCTTTAAATCGACAAGAGCTGCATAATCATCAGGAGAATCACTGGGTACAGACATTACAACAGCAGTACCTTTATCCTCTTTGATTGAAAGCATCGGTAATGTGTAAATTACGTTATAGGGAGTTTTTGGTGACTTTAGAGATGCACCCAGAATATCCTACAATTTTCCATAATTAAAATTGTTATAAAATTTAATAATACAGTAATTTCTAGTATAATAAGTTTATCTCTTACTATTCCAAGTAAATCAAAAATAACATCAATTTTGCCCTCTTCTTTTGTAAAACCTTGCCAAGACATGTTTCTTGCTGCTCTTTCAGTCGATATGAAAATTTCTCCTTTTGCAGTTGAAAAAGCTACATAACGAATATCAGGATGTACCCAACAATTTGTTTGACCATACATTGTTTCTGGCCTAAGAGTAGCAGCAACCAAATATACTGCCGTTTTATCAGGAACAGATCTACAATGATAACATAAAATTAATATAATATAAAATTTGATTTATGAGTAATTTTATGGACAAAAACTTACTGAAGTTTCTTAGGATAAGGCTTTAACATTTTTATTTTGACCAAAGTATATTCTTGTGGACCAACTCCTTCACCAGATGACCGATCATGATCCATGCAAGGTTGATTATCTTTTGGAGAGAAAATAGTGTATCGTTTACCATATTTGACCTTATTTCGTGCCTTAAGGTGATGAAATTGCCATCTTACAAATGAATCAAAAAATGGATTAGCATCAGTAGTTATAAAAGTACGACGCCAATCTGTCTGTAAATTTAATAAAATATAATCAATAAGTATCAAGCACTAAATTTAAATTTCTAAAGTTCTAAATATTAAATGTGGTCATACAGATAGTCCAAATGCTTTCAAATCTTGCACAGCAAGAGGTGGAAAATAATCTAGCCAATATTCAGCATCAGCAAACTGTTTTATTTCTTCATCCTTTAGTCCTAAGCTTTGCATTATCTGCCATTGGTATTTAGCTGTACCAGCTTTTGCTACTGCTTTACTCTTTGCAAAGAATATTAATAATATTATTACAATTAAAATTCTTAGAAATAAAATTTATTTATCACAAAAGTTTCTAATACTGAAAGAAGATATCTTACAAGTAATGATAAAAATTAATAATAATTAGCAAAAATAAATAAAAATTTCTAGTAATATCTACTGTATCAAAACATTACAAATAAATAATTAGAATAATATATTCTGAAGAAAACTAAGAACATAAAAATGTTATTCATTTATAATAAAAATAAAATTCTACTCAATCAAAAATCAAAAAGTGAATAAAAATATACAGTAATAGTAAGTAACAAAAGATAAAATTTTGAAAATGTCAGATATAAAAATGATATTTAATTACCTTTTTTCCTTTACTTTTATCAATGATAATATCCTTACTAACTTCCTCTACTGGACTGTCATCTTCAAAAGCAGGAAATTGTGGAGGATATCCAAAAGTTTCAATTTCACGTTTCAATTTATCAGCACATGCCTTAATTGGCATTCCTGTACAATGAAAACCGAAAGGGAAAAGAACTTTTTTTCCTAAAAGTCGATTGTACTGAGCTGCAAACTAAAATAGCAACTGTTAATATAAAATACTACAAAAAATACATATATTAGAATATTATAAGAAATCATAGAAACATTTTACCTCACATTTTGATAAAGAAAATGCATGTCCTAAATGGAGTCGACCATTCATGTAAGGAAAAGGAAAAGTACCAAGGAATTTTTCATCTTTTTTCTTTTTTGGTTGCAAAGGTGCATCTTCTTCAAAAATTTTATTTGCTTCCCATTTCTTTTGCGCATCATGTTCAATTTTTTGTAGATACTCAACTTTAAAAGTACCTTTCCTTTCAGCAGCTGTACCCTAAATAATATAATTTTATTAAAACAAATGTAGGTTTGATTACACAAATTTTATATAAATTTATTGCATAAAAAGAATGCTAAAAAATACATGGTATTTAAAAAAAAACTAAATCGAAATATACTAAAAAATTGTTAAATTTAGACAGTATTGCTAATGATGAGAGTGAGGTTAAGTATTCAAGTCATGCTGATTATTTCAATAGTACGTCATTATTCTGAGCGGATTTTTAATGATAATACAGTAGATAAAAAATACTTTTTAATTCTACTTACCATTGCGAAAAACTAATTAAATTTATCTATCAAATTGAATGATGAAATAGTGCTCCTAGCGCAGCCTCCGCGCGGCTGTTTTGAATACACAAGTAAAGGAGGTAGGTACACGTGTATTTTGCGCATATATATACATATATACGTGTAGACACGCATTATGGTCGGTACAATATGCGGAAGATCGAAGCTGCTTTGAACGTTTATCTTTTTAATCGGCTTCAATAAGTATTAATAAAAGTTAAATAAGTAAATATTGCTATTGCATAATTATAGGTAGACAGCTTGAGATCGGACCTAACTGAAAACTGATGATAATAATCATTTTTCGTATTTGTTCAAATTTATTAAAGTTATTATAATCTATCTGTTCAAATTTGGGGATGAGAAGAAAATTTTTGAAAAATATTAACACAATACTTTTATTTATATAAATTTACAAATGCATGAATAAATTTATAAATATTTATAAAACTACAAAAATAAATATTCATTATGATTGATTATTAAGTTAAATTTTCTACATTGCTTATGTTTGAATTATTTGTTTTTAATTATAGTCGTAGTTAGATAATCTAATGTTTGACTTAATCTGCCTTCTAATTTTTGGTTCGATTTTGAAATTAGGTAGGCTCGATGAATTTATTTGAGTTTAATCCATTCTTCTTTTAATCCTTTTTATTTTTCTAATTAAATTTTTTTATTCTCCATACGCATTTAAAGGCTCGATTTCTAGCCCGCTTTTTTTTCTTTTTTTTTTTATGCTGCCGGGGGCCACGCATTCTCGTATGCCCGAACGAAAAAGCATATATATTATATATGATAATTCTAGCTTTGGGCGTAAAGTTTTACAGCCACGTGTGATTGCCGTGCGGATTCGGAATCACACGCGGATGAGAAGTTAACGCACATGTTGCGAACAATATTTTATGATATCAGTATGCGTAAAAT
>UELX01004213.1:0-19049 GCA_900480035.1 Eupelmus urozonus
ATACAGAAGGTGATTTATCAGGAACCGATTCGCAAGCCGAATCTGATACTAAGGAATCCGATAATGAAGAATCTGGAAATTCTAATTCTGAAAATTTGGAATCTGATAGTTCTGACAATGGTGAATCTGGAGCTGATGATTCAGAATCCGGCAATACAGCGTCTAGCGAAACTTCGGAAAGTGGTGCTTCTGCATCTGGTACTATTGAAGCGAACGCTGGAGGGTCTGAATATTCGCAAAGTGAAAAATCTGTAACTTATTTACTAGAAGATGCAGTTTCTAAAGTAGAGGATACTATTACAAATACATTTTCTGACACTAGATCGATTATATTCCAAATAGGTTCTCAGATATTACACATATTGAGTGATGCAGCAACTTTAACAGAAGACACTGTAACTGAAAGCGTAACTAAAACTGATAAAGACATAAATGAATTTGTATCGGGAATTGAAGCTGCAGTCACAGATACTTTATCACAAACAGAAAATACAGTTAATAAAGAATTCGGTGGGAAATGTAAATGGTTTACATTCACAATAACACATAATTGTATTTATTACTACTCTACTATACCGCTTGTATTCTCAGTGAAGTCTGCAGAAGAAACTGTAGAATTGAGTAAACTAGCATTCAAAACAACTGAAAATGGAATTTCAGATATCATATCTGGGACAACAAATATGATTAAAAATGACATGGCTGAAACAGAGAATTTAGGAAAAACTGCATGGTCTGAAGCAAAAGATAAGGCAACGAGTGAGTTCGCCGGGGGTTGTGGATGGTTAAAACTTGAAAACAATTGTATAAATTATTATGGATATGAATTATTCGAGTTTCCAGTTAAAGTAATATCAAGTATTTTTTATGCGTTAGCTAATATGGGAACTAACAGATCTGATTCTGCGAAAATTTCGTTAGGGTCATTATTAGGAGAATCGGTTAGAGATTCAGTAAATGTAGTTTCTAAAATAAATAATATGATATCTGGTATTATGGATAATACTTTAAATGCAGTAACTGATATAGCACTCGGAACCAAGGAGGGAGTGACTGAAACAACATCAATGTTATTTCCCACTCCATCCGAAAATTGCAAATGGTTTATACTGAGCTATTCAAAGAATTGTATTTATCGCTACACTTATAAGTCAGTCATATTCCCATTTGAGCTGACTAATGAAATTGTTGAATCAACTGCACATGAAATATCTAAAACAAAAAATGCAATAACGGATTTATTATCAGAGGATGAAAATAGAATAATAATTCAAGAATACAAGAAATTTCCAAATGGATGTCGTTGGTCCGCTTTAAATCTTTCAAATAATTGCTTCTACCACTACAGTTATTTATTTGCAGAAACCGCATATGAATCGATAAAAGAATTCGGTGGTGCGATTACTGATGTTACATCAAACATCCTGGAATCAACAGGTCACGTTATAATGATACCTTTTAAATTCATTAACAATATGGTAAATAAATCAATAAACGTTGTCGATGGATATACAAGCAAGACTGTAAATGCAGTAGATAATTTGATGTCTGGATATACAAATGCAATGAAGGCAGCAGCATCCGAATCCGAAAATGATGCAGACATCGACTTTCCTCAAGGATGTTCCTGGATAACATTCGATGTTCAGAAAAGCTGTTTCTCTTATTACATTTATTTATCTATTGATTTTGTTATTGATTCTGTAGAAAATGTTAGTGATCTATTAATAAATGGTTCTGAATCGGAAAATAATAATTCTTCTGAAGAGTCTTCTGAAGAATCATCTAAAGCCTCTTCCGAAGAGTCTTCTAATAAAGGAGATGAGTCTTCTAATAATTCGAATACAGAGTCTGGTAATTTGGATGTAACAGCTACTTCAGAAACATCTGAACCGTCAGAAAATATGGGGAGTGAGTCAGGTAGTTCAGAATCTACTAAAAATAAAACTAGCAATCCCAAATCGAACAATAACGAGTCTGAATCTTCAGAAAGTATGGATGAAAATTCAGATGATTCAGAATCAGCTAGTAAAGAATCTAACAATGCTGAATCGAGTAATGAGGTGTCTAAATCTTCAGAAAATATGAGTAAAAACGCAGATGATTCAGAATCAGCTAGTAATGAATCTAACAATTCTGAATCGAACAATGGAGAATCTAAGTCTTCAGAAAATATGAGTAGCAAGTCAAGTAATCCAAAATCGAATAATGAAAATTCTGAACCTTCAGAAAGTATAGATAATGAGTTAAACAGTTCAGAATCTGGTAAGAAACAGTCTAACAATTCCAAAGTGACTAATGAAAAGTCTAAATCTTCAAAAAGTATGGATAATAAATCAGGCAGTTCCTATAATTCAGGTAATTCAGAATCAGCTAGTAAAGAATCTAACAATGCTGAATCGAGTAATGAGGGGTCTAAATCTTCAGAAAATATGAGTAAAAACGCAGATGATGCAGAATCAGCTAGTAATGAATCTAACAATTCTGAATCAAACAATGGAGAATCTAAGTCTTCAGAAAATATGAGTAGCAAGTCAGATAATTCAAAATCGAATAATGAAAAATCTGAATCTTCAGAAAATTCAGGTAGCGAGTCAGGTGGTTCAAATTCGAAAAGTAAGGAATCTAGCGGTTCAGAAAAATCAAGCAGTAATATTGGTGGTTCAGAGTCAACTAATGTAAAATCTAATTTAAATGTAACAGGGTTGCCTATTAACAAATTGCCTAAAACATTTTTCGGTAAAGTAACTGGCATCATAATTGATCCAGTTGTTGGAACAGTAAATATAGGAATTCAATTTGTAAAAAATACAAAAAATGAAATAGGTGACATTTTTTCTGATTTATTTAATTCTACATCTGGAATAACAAATCGCTCGAAAAATGTAGCAGTTGATTCTGTAGTAAAAGCAGAATCCGAGGTAACTGGTTTCATGTCTGGAATAAAAAGTGTTGTTACAAATACAATATCTACTGTGATGAATGCAGTAACAAAGCCTGAACGCGAAGGTTGCAAATGGTTATCTTTAAATACAAATAATTGCGTCTATGATTACATTATAGAAACAGTTGATTTCCCTGTTACGTCTACATTAGCGATTGTTAAATTTATATCTGACTCAACGATGGACAGCATATCTGGAGTGACTACATTACTCTCTGATACAATGCATGGAATAACAGATAGTATAGTTGATAGTGCATCCGAAGCAGAAGTAGCAATAAACAATAAAGACAGTGAAAAATGCCGTTGGTTTACATTAACAATGAAACAAAATTGCATTTATTCCTATATCCACTTCACTTTGGAGTTTCCTATTGTATTTCCTTACGAGTACATAAGAGATTTCTTTAGATTAGGAATTACTAAAGGATCTGATTTAGCAGGTTCTGAAACAACGTTAATTAAAATGTCATTTGTTAGTGAAATAGAGGATCTAGTTTTTTATACAATTTCTAAAGTAACATACTTAATATCTGATTCAGTATCAGGATTATTCGGTGTAGCAGAAAAGGGTATGACTCAAGTTAAAAATTTATTTGAAAACGAGGTCACTGATATAACAGACTTATTTCAGTCTACAATTTCTGAAACTGAAGGTTCAATTTCTGATGTGAAAAACCTTTTAAGTGCGGATATCACTAGTACAACAGATAACATATCAAGAAATTTGACCAGAAATTGTGAATGGTTCCGTTTAGGAGTTGCAAACAATTGTATTTTTTATTATGCCTACAAAACTGTGGAAACTCCAATTAAATTTGTAACTAAAGCAGTAGGAAGTGGTCTTAGTCTTTTTACAAAAATCGTATCCCTACCAGTATCTTTGCCACTTGACTTTGCAGAGCTTCCAGTTACAATAACAACAGATTTAATTGGACTTCCTTTTGACTTGATATCAGGTTTAGTTTCTGGCGTTGAAGGTCTATTTCAAGTAGGTAATGTTACAGTTAAAGCAGCTAAAACTGCAGCACCGGTTGTATCGGGAGCTAGTAAAACTGCAATAGGGCAAGGAAAAAGTATATCCTCACGTTTGAAAGAGGGTAGTGAGGCTAGCAGTGGTTCTAGTACTTCAGAAAGCTCAAATAGTAAGTCTAGCAATAGTAATTCGGGATCAAACCAAGACGGATCAAGCAGTTCAAAAAATTCAAACAGTAATTCTGATAATTCGATGAAGATTAGTATTCCAGGAGGTGGTGAAGTTGGCTCTGGATCGATGAAGGGCGGATTAAGCAGTTCAGGAAATTTAAATAATAAATTTGGTAGTTTGGGAAAGACTAGAATTTCAGGAAGTAGCAAAGGGGAATACAAAAATTCTGATTAGATATGCTAATGGTTAACAAGTTATGAAAGATATAATAATGGAGCAAATAGTAGATCAGTAGTCGTACATCATTAATTTAAAATGCTAGAAATGAATTAAAAACAGGCGGTAGTTCAAAAATTCAGTTACTCAAACAGAGTAACAATGCTAAATAATATAAAAAGCTTATTATTTCTGAGATCTACAATAATTGTATTAAAAATACATATTATTCTGTATATTATAAAAAGTGTATAATCATTAAAAAAGAGAAGATAATATTTTTGTTTTTTACGTACTTTTTATCTTATTATTATTTTTTAACTATTTATCGTAATAATACTGTATTTACTATATTATAAATTGATGATTTGTTAAAATTGTAAGTAATCTGGGAGCTCTTTTAAAAGTTATTAAATTATAAATTTACTCGTATTATTATACATATATTTTTTCGTGCTTAAAACATTCATATTTTAATTCACATAATATTAGTTCATAGTAATAAGATAATATTGATGGAATTCTTTTTATTTTAATAATTTAATCGTGATATTTATTACAAAATATTAAGATCAATATATTATTAATACCATTACAAAAAATATATGAAAATTTAAATTTATTTAGAGCTTGTGAAACAACAAATGTTTTTATAAAAACGTATTTTTTTCAATTATTTTTATTAAAAAAAAAAAAAAATTACCAAAAATTACTACATTGTCTTAGAATGTTGAGATAGTGTCACAAACAAGAAAACAAATTTTGCTACAATTCTAGAACTTATATTTTACTGTTTTAGTAGTAATCTAGACTGACACTAATAAGAGAATGAATTAATACTATGCGATGATGAATTATGAGTCCAGTTAAGTCAATGAGGCTTGCGCGTATTCCCAGTATGGCACGTGTTCTTGAATAATATTAGAACTGAATGAAAATTTGGTATGAAAACATAATTTTAACGTAATTTTTCTTTCAATCGGAACTAACAATGAGTCTAATTAATACAATATAGTTATTTGAATATCTTAATCTCTTGATTTTCTCTTTAAAAATTCTTGAGTCGATGATAATTTTTTGCATTTTTCAAGTTCACTCTATCATACTATTATAAAGTTTTTGACACTTCATTTTACTCGATAGTATTGTGAAGAATACTTTTTTGTTAATGATAATAGTAATTATATGAAGATAAATTATTATAATCTAAAATAATAAATAATATAAAATTAATATTTTTTATGATTTTCTTAATTAAAATGTAAAGTATAGCATATTATTATTATTCTACGATTTATCTTGTTAAAATTTTGTAAATTTTTAATGGTAAAACATAGTTTTTTAATTATAATAATTGTGCTTTATATATGAGCTAGTTTTCGTACTATTTTTATAGAAAAATTGTCATTACACGGTCAAATATAGTCTATTAAATATAAGATAATCTTTGAAAAAAATAAGATTAGATTCGCAAACTAATTTTTAGTAAAAATGTAATATTTTCTATACTGCGAGCATATCATTTTTCTGAAAAATTAAAATAGATTTTTTCTTCATATAGTATACAAAAAAATTTTAGCCTTTAATATTTTAGTACGTGCATAGAACAAGCATTAATCAAATTGCGAAACAGTTGCTGCGTTTGAAATTAAATGCTGTAAAATTTAAAAAATAGAGTGAGAGAAAGAAAGAGAAAGAGAGGAAAGAAAGGAAGAATCTGTAATAACAGCCAGAGCCCAGTGGTAGTAATATTGGATGCAGCGTTTGGTAGGTGGGGAAACGTGCGATTATCCATTGGCCAATACATAGTTGCGCTGAGCAGCCATCATGGTCCAGACACTGAAGACATGCAATCATGCACCTCAAGATTGCGGGAGAAATAAGTCAAAGCTTCAAAAGCTTTTTTCAAAGTATATTATAGTTATGGTTATAGCGAACTGCATGTGCAGTTATAAACGATACCGTTGAATTTAACGCAACAAGCAGTTTTTGTTACTTCTCATGTCATTTATATTCCGATTTAATAATACCTATTATGTTTTATGATGACTTAATCACTTTTTTAATAAAAATTTTAAATATAATAAAGAAATAATCTAAAACATGAATGTATGTACATATTGAATGATATTAAATTTAAAAAATAATATTCCCATAAGAAAACATGTACGTTAAAATCTTGTTCTTTTTTTTCAAACTCGTTTAATATTGATAATGCTATTTAACAATGATCAATATACGAATACATACAAATCAAGCATACTTGTATAAAATTATAAAATTATTTACACTATAAGAAAGAAAGATGAATTCTATTATAGCATTAAGACGAATCTAATTATCGGCTATTTTTTGCTAAAAGAGCATATCCATTTGTAGCAAGTGGAAATATTCTTGAAAACGATATTGTAGCTTCTAGTTTCTTGTAGAAAAATATTTTGTCTTTAGCGGAAAACCTCTTCTTTCTAGAAGTAATCCGCTTGAAGCTTCTTAAAATATTTATCATCCAAAATATTTTTTTATAGAAAAAATATTTATTGGAAAAATTGACAATCTATACTTCAAGAAGATTTCCATTTAATTCAAATGAGAATTTTCTCGAAGCAAACGGACTGAGAGGAAGAGGATTTTCCTGTTGGTTCCACTATGTTGAATATTGAACTAAAACGAACCTGAGATAAATGTCCACCACTTGCATCTTGAAGAAATTTTTGAGTGTAGTATCTCACTTGAAACTGACTAGCTTATTAATTTGATTAAAATAATCAGTTAATCCCAACTTTAGCTTAATTTAAGAACTAATTAAATTCGAATGCAACATACTAACCAGTCCGAGCTACAATTTTCAACGATTCAACAAGTGCCCACTAAACTCATCAGCTCGCAGCGCAGATCGACATTTTCCGATCTCAAAAATTTCTCTTCCCACTGTGCTCCGGCTAAGCGGAACGAATTTTCCCTGATTAAGCCGAAGCTAATGCGCGCGCTTCCGCGGATACGCGCCGGAAGAATTACCTCCACGTGTGCACTGCGCTCGCTGCTTTTTCGGCCCCGTCGTAGCAACGAGAAAGAGAGAAGGTGTTATACGTGCCGTTGGGCAATGGAAAACGCGGATAATGGCCGCTTTCACGTGCCCGTGCCCCGCTCTCGTGCGAATTGCGCGCTTCGGCGAACTCTCCGGCTTATCCTGGAGAGTCATCATCGGGGCCCCGGGATTCATAACGCTAATTACCGTGACCAGGGGCTCTCAACCTTTTAGCGCGGCGGCGTTTCGCGTTTTTTTTTTCCTTTTTTTTTCTTTTAGCTTTATTTTATCTGTATTATGCGAGAGAAAGAGAGAGAGAGAGGCAGTTTTACGTAAGTGACTTTTGCATGCTTCCACGCAGTTAGCAGACGCGCGAGCGCGCTTTTATAGCCGGCGGGGGCGGCTCGTAAGCGCGGTAGCAATTGTGATGTTTGTCGTAATTAATCTGAGAAAATACGATAGTTTTATCCGATCCTGCTCTCACTCCGGCTCTGCTGCTCGCGTCTGTGTGAACGCTTCTGTGCATTTTATTTTCGTTTCGAAATGATCTCTCTGTGTTTATGGGCTTTTGCCGGGGGTGAATTTCAAATCTGTCTTGCGCGATGCGAGCCGAGCGTCAGGCATAAAGTAATTAACACTATCATGAAAATTATGCAGATGCGCGTACGAGGCATTAACGTCTAAAACTCGGTAATACATCGCACTTAATTTCGAATGCGTCTCAGAAGCTGGTCTTTAGCTTTTTATTTGCAGACCCGGTGAGCGCGTGATTCATTCAATAGAAAAAAAAAAAATAATTGCACAAATTAGTATTACCCAAATGGTTTATGCGTTAGATAATTGGGCGGAATAATAAAAGTATAAACAGTATTTCTGTAATCTCTAAAAAGAAAGCTAAAACCCATCCC
The DNA here is from genome assembly GCA_900480035.1 of Eupelmus urozonus. Lineage (NCBI taxonomy): Eukaryota > Metazoa > Arthropoda > Insecta > Hymenoptera > Eupelmidae > Eupelmus > Eupelmus urozonus. Next base: position 8,241 of record UELX01004213.1, read on the forward strand.
GCGTTACTCCATTTTATCAAATCAGCTGTAGAAATCAGCTCTTACACCTGCGCGCCTAATAGACGCAATTTTCTCACAAACGGCCATTGTGCGATTTAAAAATAGAGCTCCATAAAATTTACGAGCGCGCACGGATACACACACACACAACCAAACCCGTTTCATAATTATTTAACTCTATCTCTCCGCTTTCGTTGAGCGTTATGCGCGATAAGCCGCCGCATATAAACGTATTCTCGACTGGGTGCGTTAACGATCGCGCGAACGCCTTTGCGAAACTGTTTTATCCGAGCGCGCGCGAACGATTAGGCGGCCCTCCATAAATTTTGCCATTAAACGGAACGCTTGAGCGGCCTATCTCGAAAATCGCGCGCTCTCCATTTGTTCTGTTAAAATCCAAAGGGGGAAGGAAAAAAACTCGCGATGCACGCAAGTTTTACTTCCGTCGCAGAGGCACAGAACCTCGAAATATCGCGCGCGTGTACGTATATATAAGTTTTAGACGATATCGCGCGCTTAAAAAACCGTGTGTGTGTAATTGCATCCTGTCCTTAGGCGCGTGCAGCTGCGAGGGAGATATGTCTTGCGCGTGCGGTTTAACAGGAGCATCTAGAAGAGCGTCTGATATTTATTGCGCCGTGTCCGAGATTCTGGAAGTCAATTAGCGAAAATATACCGGCGGCAGAAGCCCGAGAGCGTGCGTGAATATTAGCGGCCAGAAAAATGTCCTATTGTATGTATTTGGGTTTTGAATAGCGTTTGCGTCGGGTATGTAACCACGAGATGCATGTTTTGGATAACGGTCCCATTGTGATAGAAATTTTTAGCTGTAATTAGGAAGTTTCTTTTGGATGATGCGATTTTTTACATAATACAATAAGATTCCGTGTCTGCATCTAATCAATGCCAAGATGGTTTAGCAATACGATTGTCTTCTGAAATTCCTTTGAACCATCGCATTCAAACGTCTCGAATTTATCATTCTCGTATTCCATATCTCAAAACTCAAACCTTCCTCAAAGCATATAATTCTCATTAAATCGCTCGAACAACTTCCCAAATTAAAACGTAAGCGTCGCCTATCTCCAATTAACAATCCCCAACAAAGTGCACGTTTTCATTACGCCACATCCTCGCAGCTCCGCGCACGACAATCTCGCAGTGTAAAAACTCTTACTGTCATCGTCGCGACGCGCGACGCCTTCAACCTCCCGCACGCGTAAACACACACATATACATACTCGCGCGCGTGCTATCTTCGGAGCATCGCGCGCGCGCACGAGATTTCACTCGCGCTCTCGTGTGAAACGGCCCGCGCGCGCATATAATGACGAAGCGTCGAAGTTAGCTGGCGCTTAATAACTCGTTAATTATCGTTTTAGGAAATCCGCGAGCCCAATTACTTTACGTAACTCTCGCTCGCGCCTTCGTTTCTCCGCGCAAGGCGGTAATTGGTTTAATTGCGTTTCGCGTAAAAAAGAGAGGCATATACGCGAATGAGAGAGAGAGAGAGAGAGAGAGAGAATCGTAATGTAAGAAGATGTAGAGCCGTGAAAGGATTGTGCACGCGTGCAGAGAAGGCTGCATCGTAGACAAGACGGTATACGTGTTGAGGGAGTTTGAGGAATTCTCGATTGTCGTATAGAGCTTCGAGGCCTTATTAAGAGCCTTGGATCGCACAATGTCGCTGATGCTGCTTCCGCGTGCGGCTTTTTTCGTAGTGTTGTTATTCTTTAGTGATGATTGCAGGCGTCGTTTACAGTTTTCTTGCCTGTAATTCGTTTAATAACTGGGGGAAGCGTGGCTTTTCTTTTTTTTTCTATAATTTATTTAATTTAGTTAGGGCAAGGCTTTGTTTACGCCGCGTAGCGGTCGCAGCTGTCGTTCGAGAAGGTGTGTAACTTGGGATCGGCGGATTAGGGAAAAAGGAAAGGCTGTGAGAAAAGCGACTTGTTGCGGCTAATTTGGGTTGTATAATGGAAACGACGAAAATTGAGGGAGCTGCAGCGCGAAATGAGACGCGAGCTGTTTGTCGTGCGAAGATTTAGAAAATTTCCACGGAAAGTTTGGATAACGAATCGAGCTCTGCGATGCTATACGAATATACATCCGTCATTTCATAAATGTGTATGATTCCTCGGTAATTGCTGGATTAGACCGAAAGATAACGAGCCCGCGCGGAAGCGGCGATTTAGAGATTTAATTACCCCTGAATCACAACCGCGCATCAAGAGTATAAAATATTTTCGAAAAAATAGCTCCTTTTCATTAACAGGAAGCGGCCGGGCAAGAGAGTAACGGTACCTTTTTCTCTGATTTTGCCGAACACGCGCGCACGCGCGCTACCTCGCATTATACGAGAGAGCGCGTTTAACGCTTTTTAGGCAACCGCTTCCTGAGGCCCGTGTCCGCCCATTATCATTATTATACCCACCTCTTCCCGATTCCTCGTAACAATGTATAACGAGCTCGCCGACAGATGGACGCGCGCTTTTGTGCCGATTTGAAGAAATTTTTGCGTAACCCCGGCGTGATGTCGACGCTGGCCTCCGTTATGCAGATGCCGCTTTTCAGCGGAAAGGGCAGGGAATCGAAGAAACTGTTTTTTTTTTTGGAGGCTCGTACTGTGATTGCCGAGTATGAGTGGCGGCACGAAAGATTTATACGTATTACCTGAGGAAAAAGTGCGTATCACGATGCGAGATCGGTTGGACGATCGTTAAAAAATCGAGACGACGCAATTTGTTTAATACAACAAAGTCTAAATTGCTCTTCGCGTGCGTTTTGCCGAGTTATTAGAAGTTAACTTTTTCTGTCCTTCTCTCCACCGACTCACCAATCTCAAGATCTATACAATCGCAGCGCCGGTGGCCGCACAGTGCGTTCACATTATCTCGATCGCGTCGCATTCGAAGGTAATGAGTCTCCCATTTTCAGAGCCCAGGCCCCTTCGGCGTAACATTACGTCGGTTTTAACGGAGTATAACGCGCCTAACAAGAAGATCGCGTGCTTGGATATTTCGAGAGGGGCCGAGAGGCGGTGGGTGGCAGGGGGATGGAGAAAAAAGCTCCGGCCACGCGGCATAAGTCTATTTGACGCCCGCGAGGGGCTGTGTTTTCGTCCCGCTTTTCCGCTCTTGACTAAACGCCTTTCATTTGTTATTACCCCTGGCCCCTTTTCAAAGGAGAAATAGTTGACGTCGGTGCCGAGGTGGCACGTGGTGAGCTGTATTGCTGAGATTGGATGGTAAAGGGTGAAGCTTTTTTAGATTTTTGGTAAGTATGAGGAATTGGAAGTTGAAGTTTGAACTGAGGTTTGAATAAACATCAAGTTGGGTCGAAAGTATGAGATTCGAAAATGGAAAGTGCTGAAATTGTTCGTGAAATAATGCTAATCTGAACGCGCGAATTAATCAGCAGTTTGATCGAATCAGCTTGTACAGGCCACATTTAGCGTAGTGAATTATTTTACGTTAAAAGCGAAGTAGCGAGTGAAAGCGTCTATTCATTATTTAAATTTTCGCCGTATCAAATCATGAAAGTTTTAATGTACCAGTGTATTAGTATAACTACGGGTGAGTCATCGCTTCGAGCATAAAAGTCACTCTAGAATTCCGAATAACCGAACCATTTCAACGATCTTAATAGCCTCGTAACAGACCTTAAAAGTTGTTTGCGTCAAACGGACTTGTTTATACAACAATTAAAAAGGAAAAACTGAATGCCCGCTCTTAAAAATAAAAAAAAAACTGCAAAACAAAAGAAAAAGCACATCATTATACCCACTGACACACGTAGTTTCATTTAAACGTCGAAGCTTATCAGCACGGCTCGCAATTGTCCATTACGCAAACCGGGCGTCGTCGCGTAACTGGTGCGCTCTTTCGAAAATCGCCCGGTCATTTCGCAACAAAAGTCGCGCGCCTGCGACAAATTGCCAAACCTTCTCCCCCACAAAATCCGATTACGTATTCCCAAAGCGCTCGACAGTCCACTCGCTCGCTAAAAGAAAAAAAAAGGGAAGAAGAATAATAATAACAAAACCGAAACTGAAAATCTCTCTAGCGTCCCTTTGTCCTGCTCGACTCCGAATGTGGAAGTGACGTAAGGAGAGCCTCGTCGGCGGAAGTCGCGGACGAGAACGAGAGAGAGAGAGAGAGAGAGACAATAGTCGCCGCAAGAGTCGCTCGTTGGCGACTCGAGGAAGTAATCCAGCGCGCTGCTGCTGCTGCTCCCGGCGCGGCATTGTCTTGGCAACTTAGCGGTTATTTTACACGCTGTTAGCTCGGTAAGCTAGCCCCGAGTTTACCGCTGTTTCTATGCTAATGACCGAGCCAAGCGCGCGCTTGCGAGCTCGTCTTATAACGCGAGTTTAGGAGCTCCGAGGGGGAGATCGCGAGGAGATATGAAGCTGAGAAGGTGCAGGTCTCTTGAGCGTTACCTGAGCGCGCGCAGCCAGCTCGCTCTGTCGCACTCTGAAACTTTGTCCTTCTTGGCTTGTTTACTCGCAACTATGCGGCCCCCGTTGGCTGGCCGCCCCCGCGCGCTTTCAGATGTAAACGATTTGTGCGGCCGCGGGCTCTCGAGGAGAAAAGCGACGCGGTCACCTGGAACTGCGGGAAGTCGGGGATTGTTGTTTTGCTTAATTTGAGTTGTTTGCTTTCTTTTGTCTTTACGTTTTTTTAACTTTCGTTCCCTAGTAGAAAATTGACCATATTCTGGTCAACAAACGTTAAAATGGCACTTATCTAGAAATTCTGTTCAAAGCGTTTCCAGAATTTTTTGATAAGTGTCATTTTAACATTGATTGCCTAGAAATTATGCCCAGAATCTGGTCAATTTCTACCACAGCTGTTTTTATGAATTTCAGTTTGAATCTTCCATTTGACGAGATCATAAACCAAAGCCATTGTCCATCTACGAACGCGATCCCAACCGATCTCGCAACCAATTATTCAAATACATTGTAAATCTTTGATCCCGTAGCGCATAATACCTTCCGCTAAAATTGCTAAAACGGGTACCGCAACGCCAGGACTCGCATAAACCTTCCCAACGTGCACTTACCCCGAGCCGATCGTTCCCGATCGAAAAGCCATTTCCCATTTGGCCGTTCGCGCGCGCGGAAAAAAGCTCAACATCGTGCGCCTAATCCATAGACAAGCCGAGCGCAGGGATTAAAATCAGCGCCGGTGGGCTTCCGGAGTTGTCGGCCTGGCAAATTGCAGCTCGGCGAAACGATAATCGCGCGCGCTCTCCGCGAGTCCTATATACGCGAAATCGCGGCGCCCATAACCCTCGGCGATCTACTGCCGAGGATTGTACAACTGAAGCCTGGGTGGCAAAACGCGGGTGAGAAACTCGATTCCTCCGGTATGCCCCGTGTGCGTTTTGCGGTATGTGGTGGTGGGCTTGATTGTACGTGTGGTGAGATAGGTTTGCAGGAACGAGGAAGAAATGGATGAGTTTTTTGTTTTGAGGAAAATTTCACGTTGCGGGCCTTTAAGTAGGAGAGCCGTGAAGGTTGAATTGAATTTTATGAATGCAGGGGAGTTGTGGAAAACGTTGGATAAGTGTTATTGTTTTTCGTAGTAATAAGGTTAATTTGGAGGAAAGTTGTTAAGTAAATTAGACTTATCGCGGCTGTGCAATTTTGTTTATCGCTAGACTGTAAGGTCTTTACTTAATTAGTAATAATAGGTGAAACGAATGTAATATTCTTTTAGTATTCCTTTAACTCTCCTTTAGGTATCAGCAAAGTAATAACTATAAAGTAAAATGTCGAAGATAAGTAAACTTATTCTTGTCTGTCTTACTGTTTGGGCAATAAATTTATGTGCTGTAAGTTGTGTAAAATTTTCTATCTATAAATATTTTATAAAGTATTATTTTTAAAATTTAAAATGCTATAAAATATTATGTATATTCAATTATATTAATGTAAGTTCAATTTTCTTGTTATTTTTAGAGTCAAACTATTCCGAGTTATGGACCTTTGGTATTAAATTATACTCTAAAAACTTATATATTACCTTTTTTTTTCTCAAAAATTAAAATTAATTGAATTCAACTGCAGCGTGTAGTTCAATCACAGTCAAATGGAGGACCCAATTCTCAAGCATCACAATTTGGAAAAACAGAAAGTACTGGTACGTCAAAACTATTAAAATTTATTTAATTATTTTTTAATGTTATTATGTATAGTTTCTGTGAAAATTGCCAACATTTTAGTTTATTTTTAAATATTTTGTAAAAAATGCATTGTTATAAATTCAAATAACTTTAATTAAAAATGAAAATACTTAAGAAAGGGGGTAAAATAATTTTTTTAACGTAATTAGTAAGAGAAAACGAGGATAATTTTAATTTTACAATAAATTTAACTTAAAAATGTCCTAAATAAATTAAAAACAAAAATTAGGCAATTTTCATGCATTAGACAACTACCATGAATTTTTTCCTCATAACTGAATGAGCAGAGTCTCAGCAAGAGCCACCAAATTTAAACGAAAACGAGGAATCTGGATCATCGGAATCGGAACAATCCGACCCTGAAGGCAGTGAAGAAGGATCTGAATCACAAGGCAGTGAAGAAGGATCCGAATCCGGAGGCAGTCAAGAAAAGTCTAATTCAGGAGGCAGTCAAGGAGAGTCCAATTCAGGAGGCAGTCAAGGAGAATCCGGATCAGAAGGCAGTCAAGGAGAGTCCAATTCAGGAGGCAGTCAAGGAAAATCCGGATCAGAAGACAGTCAAGGAGAGTCCAATTCAGGAGACAGTCAAGGAGGATCCGGATCAGAAGGCAGTCAAGATGAATCTAATTCAGGAAGTAGTCAAGGAGGATCCGGATCAGAAAGCAATCAAGATGAATCTAGTTCAGGAAGCAGTCAAGGAGGATCCGGATCAGATGATAATGCACAAAACAGTCAGGGTGGAGGCGATGGATCGACCAGTTCGGAACTACAAAAGCCAGGCGGGGAAGTAAAATTAGCAGAAAGCAAACCCTGCAAGATTTTGACTCTTTCGGTAGATTCGAATTGTATTACGCGAAAAATAGCTGTTACTATCCATTTGATAAAGAAATTTTTTAAGACACTTTTCTGATTTAAAAATGTCATTGCGAATGGGATAAGTGATAGATTATTCTAATTTAACTTATCGTTGTATGGCAATTAATTAATTAAAACAAAAGGAATAAAATAACAGTTTTTTAAAAGTGTATTATATAAAAAAAAAAATCGTTACTTAATTTATTTACCGTATTGACAAAACTTTTTGAAAAACCGCATAACAAATCACACAATAAACCAAAACCTGCATCCAAACGTTACAAGCATACCTCCAACAATCCTCATATCTCCACCGCAAAATCAAATCTGCATCAAAATAAAAAAAGAACAAAACACCACGATCAAAAGGGGTGAAATCGCCGCTCTCCCAAAGCACTCAAAAAACGCTCGCTCCTCGCGCACGCATGCGAAAACGGCACGAAATCCGCTTAGCGGGCATAACGGCGAAAAGAAGGAAATGGAGCGAGCGCGCGCCCGGCCACTCAAGGGTCAGTTAATGGAGGGGGGGGGGCTGTTAAAGAAGAGGGGGGGTCAAGATTGATCGCAACGATAAGGCGCAGGGCTCAGGGAGCCGTGAAAAATAACGAAAAGTTGGAGCACGCGCGCGCGAAACGATTAAGCCCATTATACACAAGGGCCCTTTTATCAGCCTGAGAAAGATCTAATGGCCGGCCGGCACCTCTCGGCCGATGTGTCATACACGCCACAACTTGGCGCGCCGCTGCTTTTGTGTAACTAACGAGAGAGAGAGAGAGCCGATCGTGAAAAGGCACCTGCGCAGGAAATCACAACCCCCCAGCGAGCGCTCGCCGAGAATGCAAATATTATCTTAATTGCTGGAGAAAACTACCGTTCATTACCTGGAAACGCGCGCGGCTTTCTTTCTTTCCTTCGTGCGCGCGGCTCCGACCCTTTCTCGTTTGAGTTCTGTGTTTTTTTTTTTTTACTTGGTTCTTTTTTTATGCTTTTCCCTTTTAGGAGTTGGAAATTGTGCGTGGCGCGCAATAAAAGCGGCAATGACTCTCGATGTTACGATCTACTAAACTACTTTTTGATTTATTTCGGAGCGCTAATCGGGGCATTTGGATCTTGATTGGGACAGGGATATACGCGGGAGTTATTAACTTTTGTTTAATGCGACTTTTCGAACTATTTTTGACTCGAGGACTGATTAGCCTTGGCTCATGATTGTTTTTAGGAGATGCTGAATTTAGAACGGTGCTTGTAATTTCTTTCTTGTTCACATATTTCACCACAATTAAACAACATCTTTAAATTTCCAAACCAAAAAACCACTGCAAAATACCTCCAATAAAAAACTCTCATACATCACACCTCCACCAACCCAATCCCACCTAACAAGCCCATCGATCTCATCCCTCCCCTCCTCACCTCCGCACTTAAGAAAGCCGTCGTCGCTCCGCACATCCTTCCGGATATCTCCCAACCCTATCCGCTCGGCGGGAACGAAAAGCCCGCCCACCTGGGCGCCGACTAACAAAGTGGCTCTTACATCGCTTTTCAGAGCCGCTTGCTCTCTCTCTCTCCTCTCCTGCACGCCGCCGTATCAATGCAAATTGCCGGTAATGGAGGCCTCTTAAGCCGCGGCGCGTAACGCGATATCTCGCATCCCCAGCGCGCAAAACGCCATCGCGTGAATTTCCGCAATTTGAGCCGGGACGAGCGTGCAGTTGCGCTTTTCTCGAGACGAAAATCTTACGAGCGTTCGTTTTCTCGGAGTCTGTAATTTGGGAGGGCGGAAGAGGGGGCGGTTGTTTTCGCGGAGAGCGAGGGTTGAGCGATCGCTTTGCACAATTGGGTTATAAGGGAAAAAGGTTGGGCGAGGATTAGGCGCTGTGTGAGGTTTCGGTAATTTTGACGCGCGTGGAAACTTTTTCTCTATTATAAAAATGTGGTTGTGGAAATTTATTTGGTTTCAATGCCGCAAGGCTCACTTACGGTAATTCAGAAATTAATTCCAGCCCAATTTGAAACGCGCGCTCTTGATTACAAAGGCATGAGGCGTTATTATCGTTACGACTCCCTTAAACGGCCAACTTTTGCCCCCATCGAGAGCTCATTTATCAGCCAGCAGCCGAAAGCTTTCCACTCCTCGAATCAAGGGTAAAGCCGGCCCGAAAAAAGCTTTCCGTCATAAAAAATGCATTAATCGACGCAACTCAACTAAAATACTGCGCTCCTTACATTCTCATACCCAGCGAATTACCTTTCAGCTATTGCTTACAACTTAATACTCTATATAACGTATCCATAATACTTTCAGTGCTCACGTAACCAACCCAGCTCGCGCGTTATTATTTGTCGAAGCAATAGGGGTTAAAAGCGACACATCAGATTTTTACGGGAGCCCAGGCAGCCTTTGGAATTTTCCACTCGTTAAGGAAATTAAGCGGCGCCGTACATACGCACGCACTTTGAAACTCTCTGAAAAAGGCCACCCCCTTGGCATCGATCGCGCTTAGCCCCGGCACTCTCCGAAACGTATCATTAGTTACACGAAACGCGCGTAACCAGCTCTAATCGTCGGCGCGCAGCCCGATAGCAGCAGCAGATACACGCGCGGAATGAGAGAAACTTGAGAGTGCCGCGGCGGCATCGATTCCTTGACGAGAGAGCAGCCCCATTTGGTGTATACTGGCACTCGTTAGGCGAGAGAGCCAGGGGTTATTAAGGTCCGACGAAAAAGTCGCCTCGTTTACGGCTCGAGTAATGGAGGCTGATTTTCTGCGGTGACTACTGCGCGCGCGGAATGGCCTCTTTGTTTTGCTTTATTGCCCTCCATCGTGTATGCGCGGTTTTAAGTGGCCTGATGTTAGGGGCGCCGGTTTTTTTTCTCGCGAGCGAGGCGATTACTTGCGTCAATAACGAGCGGTCGCGCGATGCTCGGCTAGATTTGAGGAAAGCGGGGGTGGGTTTTTAGCGGGGAGGCTTGAGCTGGTCGGTCGTTTCGACGTTTCGCTAACCACGCAAATTGCCGGCGTTATTCTTGCGTTTAGGGCTGTTACGATTGTTTACGTTTGTTATGGACGCTCGCTTTTAATTAGGTGTAATGTTAGGAAGATTTTGGGTGATTTGGGTGGTTTATGGGGGGTCGTGAATTTTTTATTTCAGTAGAGAAATTGAATTGTAATTTATTAATTTTAGTGATATAAAGGAGGGTAGTAGAACTCGACTGACATCGCAATGGTGCCTACTGTTGCTGTTGATACTCTAAATAAAATCTATTTTTTTCGAATTCATATGAAACTTTTATAATTTTTTGTAATTATGTGTGCTATTAAAGAATATTTTCATTCACATCTTTAAAAACCATACAATTCATTTAACTGTTTAAAATTTGCTAGAAAATTTTCCTTCTAATACTTGTTATGTGATGGAACTTTTGAATTATTTTTTATTGATAGAAAGAAATTTTTTTAATATAAAAATTAACAATTTTCATAATATAATAATTTTTATAATATAACAAAGTTTTTATGTGTCAAATTTAATGCATTTTGTTCATTTAATTAAATTAGAAATATATTAAATTTTATTCAAAAGAATAAAGTAAAAATACTTTTGTAGCTAATAGCTTTAGTGTTTTTTAGTACATTCTAATATTTATAGTATAATTTTAAAAATTAATATTTTTCAATACACTTTAACGGGATGTCGGAGCGGTATGAGATGGTGATCTTTACTGTTTTTCCAAGTTTTTGTTGAAGTTATCAACTCTAC
>UELX01004214.1:0-19036 GCA_900480035.1 Eupelmus urozonus
AGTATAAATCTGCCTCTCGTCCGCCATCTTGTGACGTCACGTATATGCTATATATACTCATGTTAATTCCCAATAGCTCAGCGTAGCACCCACACGTACACACACACACACACTCGGAGGAGAAGACAAGAAGCTCGGAGCCGCAAACAGTTTGGCAGAGGCTAGAATCTCGCGCGTGGCGCAGAACTGGGCGAGAGAGAGAGAGAGAGCTTGCGCGCGTACAAAGGAGGGACTTGAGATTTGCATGCGGCTGACTCGCTCTTTCCGTGAAATATGGTCGAGTGCGCGAGTAGTCAAAGCCAGATACTCGCAACTCGGATGCGCGCCTACGGCTCTCTCTGTGTCTGTGTGCGTCTCTGACGTCTTCTTCTGGCTTTTTTTATTTTCGCGACGCCGGAGCGCGCAACTCTTCCCTTTCAACCTTTTAATTTTGCACGCTGAAAAGAACGCCGCGGCGCGGGAGTGTTGCGAATTTAACGAGAGGGACGGTTCTTAATGGAAATTATGCGCTCTTAGACGCCAAGGGATGAGGATTTGAGAGGGGATGAGGCGAGGGCGTTTTTTAACGACGCCGAGCGAGGAGGGTCCAGGGGAGAACGAGGTTATTATGGGCTGATGCTACAGTTCGGCGTTGTCCATCTGGAAAAATGCTTGGTGAGGGGTGTGGGATGGTTGAAGGAGATGTTTGAGACGTTTCTTGTTGTAGTCATTGAAAGTACCAATTGCGATTAAGGTATTAAAATCTGAAAATAATGAATTTGTGTTGATTGAATAAGCGTTAGTAATGCGAAAAGTAAATCGCAATTCAGTAAATGCAGTAAAAACTTATAGTTATTTACTTCTCCTACGTATTTATCTTGGTAGAAATTTCATCATTGGAGTCTATGCAATGTGTTTTGCAGAAATGAATGATAGGTATCGGAATAAGACACGAACTTCGGGTTTTACAGTTTCTAAATGATATTGCGGCAACAATACTTTTGGAAATCAAGTGCTTGATTAATTCTAACATGTTTGAGTCATTTGACTCAGAAAATTACATGAGTTTTCTTGTAATAATCAAGATCGTTTTTTAAAATCATTAAAAGAACAAATTTTAGTATTATAGTAAAAAATAATTTAGAACTTTAAAAAGTCCTATTCTGAATGTACCTGTTAACTCAATTATGCGTAATAATTTCAAATAACCCTATCACTTTGGACTACTCAATCCGACGTAATGATCAACCTGAACCCATCAGGTCAGGCCATAGAACCAAGTATTCTTTTTTAGTATCGCCTAGTAAGGGTTCACCTAATAGTACGATTCAAATGGTGGAATCACTCTTAGCGCCATAAACACATATCCCCAGCACAGATTCTGTAACATTTGCAGACCATGATGCAGTCCAAATGACTCATCTAGGTAAACCAAGGAACAGCGCAGTCCAGCTAAAGACTAAAAAATAACACCGTCCAACCCCCATCTCAAAACCTCAAAAATGTACCAACGAAAAAAATCGTTTACACCATCATCGAAACACTTTCGCTAAGCCGATTTCACAAATCAGCTGGCCGCCCGCACCCACCGGCTTAGAAACGCGTTTCGAGTGTGCATAAAAGGCATTAAAGATCGAACTCGCCTCTGGTAAATCCGCTTTTCGCGCGCTCGCTATTTAGCCCCGCGGGCGATAATAGCACTTGGCAAATATTTCACCGTATAAGCGCGTCACTTTTATGCGTTTCAAGAGCGAAATAGGTCCAGCGCTTGCGGAGTAATAAAAGTTGGAGCGTAAAATCTCGCTGAGGCGACGTAAAAAGCCTCCGCGAGCGCACAATGGAGCTTTATGGTGACCGAGCTCTTCGTCTTTACTTCAAGCCAGAATGTAGTACAGAATTAATAATAACCGCTCGCGGAGTTTGGATTATCGAAAAATTACGCATTCACAACACACTGTGCGCAGGCACTTATTTACTCTCATTAAATATTAGTCTCGGCCGGGGGTGTAAAAACTTAGTCGTATCGAAGGCCGCGCGCGCGCTGCTTTTGATTGCATATTACACGTACGGAGGGAACCTTGAGTCGCGGTAAAATTTTGAGTAAAAAAGTAGTTTTTGCTTTTATGGGCCTTGCAATATGACAGAGATCTATAAAATTCGACGAAGAGATACTAAAATCGCGTACTTACAATCCATTCCTTCGCTTGATAAAAGTGAGAGATATAGAAGATGAACGAGCGCGTCGAACCATTCGTTTAAGCAATCCAATCATAAATTTCATCCTTACCCTTCTTCCACCTTTATTAAAGTAAATATTTCAGTTCAATATGTCGGGAGTAAATTATCTTTCCGCCATTTGAATAAAACGATAGAAATATTCCGTTCATGTGTCTACCCTCAACGGCCCACCTCATAAACAGCTATCAACCTCACTCCCGAACTCGTTCGTTTAAAAAATGACTAACAGTACCCTCGAATATCTCTTTCTTGTCCGCTCGTTTTTCTTTTGCCCATTGGGTGTAAGTGAAAAAAAGTGTACACAATTTCTGCGCTGCGGAAAGACTCGCTTTTTTCGTTTCGAACTCACTCCTATACGTACATGTATATACTCACCCAAAGGGAGCCTCTCTCTTTTTCTATTTTTTGACCTTTGTGCGGCCTTTCATCAAGGGTCCCTCAATTACGAAGTCTTCCAGTACGCCCTGCGAGTCTATATATACGCAATGCGATTTTCCTCATTATCGGCGTGCTTTTGGGAACCCTTTTCGCCTTCTTCCCGTTGTACGTAAAGTGAGCGAACTGGTCTTTATTTCGTCTTTCCGTCGCCTTTTCGCTTTGAAGTCCTTCTCATTTTTTGCGATGATCGGTTCTTTGCTTCAAAAAGACCTTTCGAAGCCGTATTATATTGATCGGTGGGCCGTCTTTGCTGGAATGGACGAGGCTTTTCAAATTAGGGATTTGTAAAAGTTGCTTTTGTTGATTGGTTCTGCTTTTTGATTTTTGACAATTAGACTGATTTGGTTAATTTGTGTTTAGACTTAACTTTTCACATAACTTTGAAATTTGCACATTACACTTCATGATAAAAACAAAGTATGTAGAAAATTTTTACAAATAATCCTACTAAGAATAGCAATTACAAGATATTCGAATTCGCAACATAGTTCAAGTACTAAGCCAAGCATACTGACATTTGATATGTACAAGGCAATTCGACGTTCAAGATAGTTATCAAAGTCCACTACAAATTGATCATGCAAACCAATTAGCATCAGTATGTTTCTACCACTCAGTGATTTGAACATAATATGTGTAACTGCTTTACCATATTGCATATTCGGAGAAGCTGTCAATTAAAGCTTTTGCTTAACATGACTTTAATTATTTATTTTGTAGAAATAACTCTGACTTTTAATCTACTTTTTACTGATCTTCTGTCATCTTCTCTATCTGAATTACATTTTTTATTATACTTCAGCTGCCTTTAATATAAAAGTAATTTTGTTTTTGTCTCCTGCATTTAGAGAATTTAAATACATCCTGCTTTCTTCTACGCTGTTCTCAAACCCTTAGTCATATCATTCAAACCCACACTTTTCAAATCCAAACAGAACAAACAGTCCCTTTAATCCCCTTCTATCGCCAACTCTGCAAGGACCACCTCTCGCAACCCTTCCCTCCGCCAACCCTCCTTTTTTCCATTCCCCTCGCGATCGGCATATATCCAATTCTTCCTCCCTCAAGCCAGCAATTCCGCTCTCTCTCTATCATGCACTGGCCACTCGCTCACCAAGCCAGGGAAACGCTAAATCCAAGCTGAAGTAGACGTCGTTACGTTACACTAATGCAGTGTCCGAGGATTCAAATCGAATTTCACGTGCGTGCTCGGCAGCGTTAACTCGCTGCTTCTCCGCTGTCCCCGCGAGCTGCCGCGCTGCAGCTGCAGCGAACTTTGCTGAATAGAAGTTTAGCGCGAGCCTGGAACCGACTGGAACTAAACTCTTGGAGGCAGCTCCAACTTGGAATCTGCCTGGCTTCGGGATCGTGGCTTTCTCTGCCTCTCGCCATTGTGCATCTCCCTGTGTACGGGAACGTCCGGGATTTTCTTATTTGTTAACGTTCTCTCCTCGGCTTATATCGAGGTCTCTCGGATACGTGTGTTTGCGTTGTTTATATGTCGTTTACGGTGAGCAGTGGTCTTTTCGAGAAGTTCACGTTAAAAGAGTATATAATGCGATTGTGATGATGAGTGGTTAGTCGGGAGGTATTGTGGAAGGGATAACTATATTATGGGCATTGAAGTTTTTTAACGATGTGGAAATAAGGAGGGATGAAGTTTTCCATCCTGTAAGCTCCTTAGCGTTTTCTTTTCGCAACTTTCTTTTCTACTTATGGCGCGGCTTCGCCGGTATTTCTTCGTGCTTCGCTTTTCTGATTTTTGCCGATACTTTGTGAACTTTTCAATTAGTACGGCTTTTCATAGTTACACTATCGTTGTGTTATGAATTATTTTCAACGGTCCGTTCAACTTTTATAAATGGATCAATAATTTTGTAGATCTTTGGACAATATTGACGGTTCGGAGATTTGAAATTTCAAAAGAATATATCCAATATTTTCGTCGATAAAAATTTTCTTTTTGGCATTATATTTGGCTTTTGGTATAAGGCAGATTTACATTTTATGAACCCACAAAAGAAATATGAGTGACTTAATTCAAAATGCGTCCAATTTATTATACAGTCAATGTACTCAGAGTACACGTACAGAATATTCCTTCATCCAAAATTCAAATCTTGAAAAGATTTTTAGGTAAGCTTTGCATTTTTAATATTTTCTGAATCCATTTTTCGAGTCTTTTATTATACCCAACGTTAAAACACGATTATTTGCACGTAATAATGTACTACAGAAAAAATATAGAACTCTACATCACTATTTTGTAAATAACTTTAAGTAACCATTTTCTCTTCTCAACAAATTATATTCTTTTTTTTCTTATACTTTAAATTATAAATTTTCCAAAATACCCATCTGAAAAAAAACTTGGTCAACCCATTCGCTGCAAAACTACCCGATCCCTCATTCCACCGCTCGGCTTATCTCATTAACTTCATCGCGACGGCCGCGCCTTATCCCTGCCTTTATTTGCGCTCTCTTTATTCGCCGCTGCGTGTGTTTGCCCAGCGCTGCTATACTATTGCTCGGACGCAGCTCCAGAAGTGGATGGAAGAAGGAGGCAGGGCGCGTCTCTCAATGAAATTGAAAAACTTCTGTAGTCAGCAGGCTGCAGGCGATAACCGCCGCGCTCAGCGAAACTCGTCGCGTTTTAAGGTACGACTGGCTCTGTCTGTATGTGTATCTGTGTGCGTCGTGTGCAATTTCGAGCGAGCCATCGTACGCCACTGTTTCTGTCCTTTCCTTTTTCCTTGCATTTTCTTTTGCTTCTATTGCCTCTACGCCGTGGATATCTACGCTACTACTCTGTCTCTCGAACGATGTGATTACACTAGTCTCATCAAACGCGCGTTTGAACGGTTTGATGCATCGAGCCTGACGAAATTCGATAAAAGCATCTGCTGCCTACGCGACTTTGCTTCTTACGGGGATTTTTTATCGGAGTCCAAGAACCGATGGTTTTTTTTGGAATGCATTTTTGTAATTAGAATTTTGTACTTTTATTATTCGTAATTTTTTTGTGGTTGTTCAGAAATGCAATTTTTACAAAAGCACGTAACTTCTGAAGTAGTCTATAGTTTTTATGCTTACTACCTTTCATCATTCCACTCGATCGCCATTCACGTCAAGAAATTAATGGTAATCGCTATAAATAGCCAATCTACGTACCCCATAAACGCCTAAAAAACCCTTAAAAAAAAATCTCGAAAAACGAAGTCACCCATGTCCCGATGCTCATTACGATAGCCTCATTTAACTTCATCAAGCCCAGCAATCCCGTTTACACTTCACTCAAACCGCTCGCCACCGGAAATTCCTCGCTCGCATTATACATCCACGGGCCGACAATCGTCGCACAGCTGCTCTCATACCAGTTTCAGCGAGCCGACTGCAGGCCGCTAGTCCCCGAGGCTCAATGGGCGAGGAAAAAGGCCCGTACCCTCTCGTTAACTCGCGACACCGAAGCCGATCAGACGTTTATATAAATAAATCTCGTTAAACGCGCGCTGTCCCGGAGGAACGATCTAATCTATCGCGCGCGCCCGCTTCTTCGAACTCGCGGTGCTATCCCCACTGTATGGCGAAATACCTGTATCCAGCGCGGCCATGAATATTTCAGAGCCGTCGACGCGGTTAATTCCGGCCGATCAGTCGCGTGCCCGAGCTGGCTGTATAGCTCTGGAATGACGACCGATCGACGTTAATGAAAGACGGACTAAGCGCCTGGATCGCAGTGTCTAATGTATGCCGGAAAATTTGCGGAGGACAGCTGTAATTATTTTGCGGAAATTGGGTTAATGCCCGCGAACATTGTATAACCCAAGCGAATATGCATTAACATTCAGCAACAGTACGCGTATATGTGGGCGTGCGTATTGTCTGGCATTTGTAGGTTAGACGCGTGCTATAGCTTCTAAGCGCGCATGTACAAGTGCATTACCACATAAACGCATTCGCGCTTGTGACTTCATGACTCGGCATTAGGCGAATGCAGGCGCTCTCTCGCATTGTGACTGGGCCGGCGCAAACTTTCAAAATGTTGTTGTTCTATTGAAGAGGCTGGGCGCGCGTGCGTGAATGACTAGCCCCGTTAGCTAGAGCGCGCGCACCGCAAACTGGCTTCCGGCGTCCAGCGGCGCTCGCTCTCGAACTTAGCAACGGTCTTTCGGGATGCATTTAGCGCGAGAGACGCAGCCGCGCGTGTGCGTATGTACGAAAAGCTCATACCTGCCACTCTGCCCTAAACCTGTCGTTTGCACACGCGCGCATTCGGAGTGCGCGAGTTGCGGCTTGTTAGACCGCACAATGCGGGACGAAAATGTGCATTGTGCCATTGTGCCGAAAGGGCCGGGCCGTAGTGCGAAGAGTGCGGCTTATTATTTTACTTTTTTGAGAAATTAAGTTTATTATGTGCGTTGGGTTGTATAATGCTGGGTGTTAATGTGGATATGTACGTGCGGGGACAATCGCTGCTGGGAAGGGACTCTTATGCAATATTGAGTGAATATTGCGATGAAAAGCTTTTGTTTATTATTTTGTAAAATGTTGGAACGCTAATAAAGATAAACGGTCAAGTAAAAAATGGAAAAAATATTAAAATTGTGACACGACAATTAAATTGAGCACGAGTGGATTAAAATCCAATAGAATATTGTTCAAAAATTGTTTTATAATTAGGATCTGAGTAGACGCCTTGCTGTTAATAATAAGGCCCAGCAAGTGTCATAAAAGTTAATTAACTCGATCTAAAATTCATCTCGGCAAACTCCAGTCGAGTAGCAAGTTACATCGGGTTAATTGAAAAAAAAAACCGACCAACTTGCAAAAACCGAGCCTCCTAGAACAAATCGAAAGTAGTAAGTGACTCTAGGCAAAGCCGCATACCTCTGCCAGGAGTTTATAAATTAATTGATCGGAATTATGGTCTCCGCGTCGCCCGAATCCGGCAATTACTTTAGACTCAATTAACGATCCGCCTAGGGTTATAGCGCCAGCGCGCAGAGCAGCGGCAACGCCAGCGATTTACCATAAGACGAGGAGGCACGCACGCACATACGCAGCTCCGCCCCGAGTGCAGCGCTCGATCGATCGCCGCTTTTAGATATACAAACGTGCCGTGCCGTCGGTTTAGCGCGCGTGCGTTAGATCTGATCGGCTTTCTATATAGCCGAGCAGTTGCTGTTTTGGTCGTTTGAACGCGTTTCCTCGTTGCGGTGGAGGGGAGTGGAGGTTGATGGTGAGACCGATTTTTTTTGGAGGACCATGATCTGAGGATTTCTTGGTGGGGGTCAAAGGCATACGGGATGCAGGATTAGATTTTTTATAATTAAGTTTGGTAGAACAATACATTTTGGAGAACATTTGATGTTAGTAGATTTTATTGGGATACTTCCTTAATTGAATGATATTTTTTTGCACAAGTAAACACTTTGTATTAAAATTTTATACTATTTAATTTGTAACGAATGTAAAACTCAGTTTGTTTGAGGGAAGTAAAAGTGATCTTTAACGAGTCAAGGTGTTTTTTTTTTTTAATATAGTTTTATTACTAAACGAATCGACGTTTCGGAGGATCTTCTGCCTCCCTTGTCAATACTGTATTTTAAAAAAACTAAAACATGATTAATTCATAAAACTTTTTAGTAATAAATAACAGGTACGAGTAAAAGATTTTAAACTATAAGAATTGTTAAAAAGTTTTGATTATGTTCAAGTAAAATTTTAGTTTTTGTTTCTATACAATTTTATTCAAAATTTTTAGTGAAAATGCATCGAATATTTCAAATATCTCAATAGCCCATAAAATGGAATAAGAAAGGATAAAAAGAAGAGTGGTTACTCAATAATCGCGCTTCCTGCTCTTTATACGAATGTGACTTTCTTGTCAAGAATATAAGAGTGTATTTTAAATTTAAAAACCTCGCCGAACTATGAATATTTCATAAAGATTCAATGAATGTCATATAAAATAAAAAAAAAGAAAATAACTCGGACATCGGAAAAAAGCGCTGGTACCTATAAAGGCGCGTATAATACAGGCTGAGCCCTTAAGCGATTTCATAAGCCGTCTTATGGTAAGTTAAATGTGCGCCTCCCGCTTTCCAGCCTGAAAATTTCATGAATTTGTATTCCTAATATCCTCGGCGTCGTAAGTCGCGCAAAAACAAAAAAGTAACCCGCGGAGAAGAAGAAGAAGTCATTCGTAAGATTCAACGCGCCGCGAACCTTTTATATCCCAAATAGCTCGAATAACCCAAAAGCTCTTTTTCCAAGAGAGAGAGAGAGGGACTCTCTTTTTTATTATTATTTTTTTTTATCATTTTTTTTCTTTTTTCTCCCTTCACCCACGATGTTCGAGTGGTCCGCCGCTCGACTTTTCGCGGCTTATACCCGCGCTGCAGCAGCGGTGAATCGTATAAAGCGATTGGCCGATTCAATTTTCTCCGCGAGTAAAAACGGTTATATGCCTGAAATAGGATATAGCCAGTCGCGCGCCCCTTATGACAGGAGAAGAGGAGGGTATATATGTGTACTTACGCGGGGCTCGGCCGAGGCGAGCGCGCACGATTACGTCTTGGGTTTGAGTGGTTTGGAAATGCAGCCGAGAATTTGGCTTACCTGAAACAGAAGAAAGGTAGATTAGGGGCTGGTCGTTTTCTTTTTGTGAGGGGAGGGAGTTCATATAATTATTAGTAATAAAAAATATAATTAATGTAATTTTTGTTTCTTTTTCTTAAACATTTTAAAGAGATAGATAGGTTAAAAATATGTTCGGTGCAGAATATATTTGTTAATAATTTTCAAGTAGTAAAGTTCTGATGTCTTCAGTAGAAACATATAGATAAATTCAATTTGGTAAATAAGAAAACGTAGAACATTTAGAGTATTATATTTTTTTTTATTTTTTTCCTGATAATATACCACCTCTATCACTGAGTAACTGTAGAAATATCTGTATAGTTTAAAAATATCTCTAATAATTTTATTTGTATATATTTAGTAATAGTTTTCCTCAATTTTCTTGGTTTTTATCAAATGACATTACGTATGTTTTCTCTTTAGACAGCAGAATTTTAAATACACTATTAAAGAGTATTATAAAAAGATAAATTTTCGTCGTACCCAATTGTTAAAACAGGATATCATTTAAATTTAAATCTTAAAGTAGATTTTTAATCCTAGAAAATGAAAATCATTTAAGAGAAAGATAATTTTATATTTCGAAGAAAATTATGATATAATTGTAAGAAAGTTATTAGAGATAAGCGGATTAGTAGTAACTGTCTATTAGTAGTAAGCGGATTTCTACTTACTGCAAATAGACATTACTCAAGTATATTTTTCTACTACTTGTTTTTTAAAAATATATTTCTGTTGATTTAATAGTAACTATTTACCCTCAATAAAATTTAAAACATTAGAAAGATTCCGTTAAATAAATAGTTTTGCTTCAGTTTAATATTATATTTTAGCTTTTAAATAAAAACAGTTTAATTTTAAATGTCATTTTAAACTTTGTAATAAAAATACCTCTTCGTATACGTGTAATTATATTAAAACCAAATGCTTTAGCATATTTGCTAAATTACGTTATTTATGTACTTTATACGAATTTTTATCGCATCATCGTCAAAGCTTTTAAATACAAGTTTCGTAATTAAATTTATAATTAATATTCTCCCAAGCTCTGCGCAAAAAGGAAAATTAAAAAAAAAATTAAAAGCATCTCTAAACCAACGTTAATAAACTCTCATCAAAACATCAACCCTATTTTCAAATTCCACTCCTCCCACCACAATCAACCAAACCCCCGCAATTTTTTAATCCCACAAAAGGCCAATCTTAAAAAAGTTCCCAAGAAAATCTCCCAAGTCTATCCTAACACTTCGCGCTCCACTTAGCATGCAGATTACACGCGTTATTTCCGCCCTGCCCGACAGCGGCTAAACCAATTCGTAAAATCAATGTCAGCCTAGCGCTAATCCGGGGAGTAAGCAAGCCAGGAGAAGCACAGCGCCCCGGCAAGTACACACAAACGATATGCATGGAGAATGTAACTCGTCGAAATTGGAATCTCCGTCGTCGGTGCTCCACCAGCGAGGGGATTCATTTC
This sequence comes from Eupelmus urozonus, assembly GCA_900480035.1. NCBI lineage: Eukaryota > Metazoa > Arthropoda > Insecta > Hymenoptera > Eupelmidae > Eupelmus > Eupelmus urozonus. Next base: position 10,772 of record UELX01004214.1, read on the forward strand.
GCTAAACTCGATTACGCTTACGGAAAGGGGGAGGAAAAAAAAGGAGAGTCAGAGGGGGGAGAGGTGGGTGCAATGCACGTTGCGAGCTGCATAACTGAGCGTCTGAGCATTCGAGGAGCTTCATAACTTTTGAATAGCGAGCGCGGCGAGTGTACTATGCGGAACTCGCGGCTGCGCTTTTTTGTTTGCTTTTTTCGGAGCAAATGGGTACGTTTTATATGTCTAACGGGCTCCTTGGTAAGCTTCCGTTTATCAATTATAGCGTTAATAGAGTGCCGGCTGGGTCGGTTCGTTTTTTAAGCTGGAACTTAATTAAATTTAATTGCGTCTTATCACAGGAGGTTCGTTTAACTTGAATCAGTTATTAAATAGTCATTATTAAAAATTGAGAACGGTTAGCTTTTACTTTTTCTGATATCAAATTCAATAGCTAAGCGATGGAAACGTTAAAGTGTACGTGAGAATAGTAACAAGTAGCAAGTGCAATCCGATATGATTTGCAGAATTTAGACGTAAAGCTGGAGGTAAAAGTTAATAACCGATTAAGCAAAGAACAATATGCCATTAAAATTAATGCATCCGTCGATCTACAATAATTATAAAATAAACGCCATAAAACAACATTCTCGGCTGAAACCCTCGACAAAACAGGTGCATTTTCCTTTCTTACGCATGCAAAGCCGCGAGTTCGAGAAAGCGACTCCACGGAAATGTAATTATTAACTAATTTCAACTACCTCGAGCGTGCATAATGTAAAATTGCAATCAGCATTATATCCACGATTCCGCGCTGCAGTGCGATGTAAACAAATTGCCCCGCAATCTGCTAAGCGATCGTAAAGCCAATAGCGTCTTTTCCCTTCGCGTAAATAAGCAGCTGTACCTACGCGGCTTAGCTAATGTATAAAGATACTTTGATGTGGAAAAATTATGGTAGGAGTCAGCGCTATACGTAGCTGATATAGTTTGCCCTTTGCTGACCTTCAATGGTACTATATTTAAATAATTGTAAAAATTAGAAGAATCATCTTAAACATATTTTACTAATCTGTCAAAATATATTAATTTTTTATTTTATGGTTTCGATTCTTAATGAAAGTCTTAAGTACATTCTACATATTAAAAAATATGTATATTAAGTTTTAATACAAAATTTTAATCAAATATTGAAATATTTCTTTCTTGCTTTACTTTACCTTTTAATTAATTAACGTTTAACAGTAAAACGAATTGTTCATAAACCTTGTATACTAATTTATTTACTGGTTAATTTTTAATGACTCGAGCTAATTTGATATTCCCAAATGAATTAATAAACGAAAATGACAGCAATAAATTAGTACGGATAAACGTTAGAACAAAAGGAAAATATGAACACGCAGCCAGCGCTAATTGATTAAAGTTGATTTAAGAGCAGTATAGACCTATGTATAATGATTCCCCATTTAAAATAATATTATTATAAAATCTAATAAAATTTATGACTTTCAACTACAACTTCTACCTCATCAATATCTTTCACACCATTCCATCTTTGCACCAATACTAAACCAACATTGCCTCAAAACTATTCAACAATATTGATAAACAAAACATTAACAAGAAAAAAACCGCCATTAAAACGAAAAACCAAAACAAACAGAAATCAATTCATGCGGCTGCGAGTACAACAAGCCGCAACTCCGCTCGAACACGTCTTCCGCATAAATAATCCTGGCTCGGAAAAATACACTCCTGGAACTAGCACCAATAACAATCCCTCTCTGCAACTCCCTCGTGCGTAGTCGTAAAACAGCGCTCGCGCGGCAGCCTGCTGCCTCTATATATGTATATACCTACACATACACTTGCCTCGCCGGATGCACATGCCCTAAACGGCGCGCGCGAGCACCAGGTGCAAGAAGACAGGTGCGCGCTCGCCCGCTCGGGGATTCACCTGCGCGCACGCTCCGCAAGCTGGGCGAGCGCGTGCCCAATTCGCCAGCTGGGACGTGTGTATTACGGAGAGAGAGAGACACGCGCCTCGCGAGAAGGAAAAAATCCGGAGGAGGATGGTGGATTTATGAGCGGCCGGTGATTAGCGGACACGCGCCGCGGCTGCGCTGGGTTTTTGGAAGGGGGTGAGTTTAAGGAGACTTTGGCGTGATGATCGGGGAGATTGTATAGGAGGCTGGGTGTAATGGAGTGAGGTTGGTGGAGGGAGAAGAGGGGACTTGTGGTTTTTTTGAATTAATAATTAGTCGCGGTTGTTGAAGGATTGTTTGGTAGGTACTCATTGGGACGGCAATTTGGTGTTTTTATATACATTGTTGATTGAACAATTTGTTTTCATTTAATAAAGAAATTCTTATGTTATGTAATAAATGCAAAAGCTTCAATCTAGTTAATATTATAATAATTATATATGATAAAAGTTATGACATTATGAAGTGAACGCTTCATCAGATACTGTTTTAATCGTTAATAAGACCACTTGACTGTAAGGCTCAAATTACGATAATTATCGCCACTTAGGTTGACTTAAAGGCATTTAAAGCCTCTTGATGTGGTACACACCTCATCCATTCACGTCAAAATCGTAAAATTGATCTATTTGAAAGTTCTATTGAGCTAAATATATATTTGCACACACTTTGAATGCAAATGCAACTTTTCGGAATATAACTCTTTATACGAGTAAAGTGAAAAATCAAATTGAATTTCAATGATTTTAATACAATATTAGTTAGAATGTTAAATTGAACAGTTTTATTAGTGATAAATTGATAAAATTTAATTAAAATTATTTATACCTTATAAACGACGTATTTATAAATTTTCCTACAAATGGCTTTTTGAAGTTTTAACAATATGATAACTAAAATAAAATAATATTTTGAAATTTAATTTAAATACAAAATTTTAATTTTACATAATAACGATTACTATGCAAAATATAGTATTTTAATACAAAATATTAACACTTTAATAGAATAACATTTGAATTACCAGCATTTCTTCATCAACTATGCCGGTCATAAATTTTTGCTATTCCTGAAAGTTAGCATTTACGATTATGATCTCCTTAATACTCCGATATAACGACCCAAATCACCGAGGACATCAAAAAGCCCGCACAACCTAATTACACGTCAACCCCACTCCAATCCAAAAAAAAATAAAAGAAAGCACCAGCAAGCAGGGCAAATCCTCTGTTGCTCACAGCAGGCGTGCACACATACAGCGGGCGACAAAGTGCGGTAGCTTCTGGGCCGCAGTGAGTAATGCCAGGGCAAAACAAACGACCGTGGGGAGAGAGACGCGCGCAGGTACGTAGAGGCGCGCGGGCAGGAAGCGCGGGTAACTCGATCCGCGGATGTCGCCTCGACTCGTCGGGTCAAAGAGAAAGGCTTATGGTGTTAAGACACGACTATACGGCTCTGTGTGCACACCGGTCGCTCCCCTCCCCCTCCCCGTTCTTTGCGGCGTTCAATTTTAAACGACACCTGTAGCACGCGGCTCGGCTATCTTCTTTTGTGCGCCTCATATTTACCGAACGCGCTCGTCCAATAATGCCGGGATGAGTTTGGGTTGCTCGAAGATTGGTGAATGTTGAGATGGGATGCGTAAAAGATGGTATATGTGGAGATAGGATGTTTTTTTGTACTTTCTGAGAGTGTTTATGCTTTGATTCTAAATATTTTAGATTGAATAAACGGAGCGGATGAATACGTATGTAAAAATTTTCTAAGTAGTCAAAAATTGGTATTAAGTGGATGATAAAAAGAATATTATCAATAATTTACATGATATGCGTAATTGATACCAACTGATAGATTTACTATTTATATGTTTACAGCTGTCTTTGTAATTATCAAGGTAAAATAAACATTTAAATTTCCTTGTTAGTTAGCTTGACAAATATTTCACACTAACTATTATTTAAAATGATGTTCATGTGACGCATATTCCTTCGGTGGAAACTTCTCCAGAAGTCTTGAAAACTTTCCTACTGAAGTTAAAGTTTAAGTCAAGTTCAAATTAAACTTTTAAAGATCCTCTATATTTGGATTTTTTTTTAATATCTAAATTTAGACAACAATCTCAATATATCTATTTCTTTGTTTGTTCTCCAGAAAACATCTTTACTTAACTTAGCTACTACAAGGAAAGTCTACAGTATACGAAAAAAAAATTTCAAGGACGTTTTAAGGTCGATTTTTAACACCTAAAAATGAAGTTTGGTACCCGTAATTTGTTTAACTGGTCCTTATTTTCGAGGTATAAGGTTATCTAATTGGAAATTTGTGTTATATTTTTGAAAAATGTTGTGTATTCTAGCGTTTTAATTTTTCAACACATCATGATAATAGTTTAAATATTTGTGTTATAGAAGTTAAAGAAGAAGATAATAAAATTAGACGAGAATAGCTTGAAATAAAAAGCATAAAATACTTCATTTTTCAAAAAGTATTCATAATGCTTCAAAATTAGCTATGATAAAAAAATGTATGAACCAAGCTCCAATGTCAAAAGACTTACAAAGTTTATGATATTGCAGGCTATAGATACATCTATCCATTAAAACTTGCTTACGGCTTTTCCATTGTACTTCATTAAATATTTAGGTATAAGCACTAGAAGTATCTTTAAACTGGCAATTAAATTCGCTACAAGGAATGTTTAATAATGCAAAGAATAACAAGCATAATTTAATGCAAAAGCTTTCATATTAAATAGAAAGTTAAAAAGTTTTAATTGTTTTTGAATGGACGAATGAACATTAATTTTATTCAAACATAATTAACAAAAGCATGTATGCTCTAATTAAAAATAAAATGCAATACATGAAGAGTATTTCGCTTTGTAAATTATCTGTTATAAAAATTTTGATTAGTACATACTGAGTTAATAAAAATATGTTTTTGAACGAAAAATCCCGGGTTTGAATCCAGGTTAGATACCTACCCTTACTTTTTTTTATAATAAAAAATTTTTTAAGTGTTTCTACTATGGTACTATGATGGATGAGATCCCATATAAAACTGTAGGTCTACTTGAGATGCGCGTGTGCTTTGCGAGTATACGAAGCATATGCGCATCTTATTTGTGTGGACACACACATATTCAAAATTCAGTGAACAAATATACAGAAGTCCAATTACTCTACTTAGTACATGACTCTCGGTGTTGATAGAAGAGGTACAGATCTTGACTCTTCAAAGGTTTTAAAGAGTCCACTTAATTATTATATTCTTTCGATAAAAACCTGTCTAGAAATTTTGACTTCGCGTTACATTCTTTATAAGTTTGTTTAGCGCCGTCTAATCAGCGAAATTTTTAATTTATATGATAAAACAATGGAGCATGGCAATCACATTTAAAATGTCAGTAAAAAAGTTAAATAATCGAATTGTAAAAGTATCGAAATTAACTCTCATGGTACAAAAAAAGTTATAAATAGGAACAAAAATTCAAAGAAACAATAAATACAAGAGTCCGTATGCAATCTCTCGATACATAATTATTTTCTTTTGCGTCAACAATATTTTGTTACAATTTACCTACATATACAAACCCATAAAAAACAACCTGATTCCCACCACACCTTATCTCTTCTACATCCCAAGTATCATTAATCTATTAAAAATCCCGATTGGACCTCTAAGTGAACCGCCGGCTGGAAAAAATGGCGAGACAAGAGGGCAACGTGAAAGCGGCCCCGGCGCTCGAGCGTTACACCAAAGCTCCATCAATTAATGCCGCCTATCGCTTTTCCATCCCCGATGCGCGCCTCGGCTTTTTTTCTAAAGTGCCGCGCGATCAAACGCCACTCGGCCTCCATCCATTCAGAGCCAAAGTGCGCCAAGCATAACCGCCGGCAGAGGCATCATCGCGCGCGAGCCAAGTACCGTCACGCGCCTCTCCTCCCACGCGATAAGAACTCTTGCACCGTCAATGCGCTCCTGTAGCCTCTGCACTTCTATTTCGTATGGTTTTTTAGTCTAATTTAAGGAGGTCAAGAGGGCTTTTTTTTATGAACGATGGGTTGGGGCTGCCGTGAATGCCGATGGAGGCGCGCGACCTTAATGGGCTTTGAAACGGGAGGAAGTGGATGGTATATAAATGGAGAACGCTTTTTTTTTAATGCTAACTCTTTGGACTCTGGTAATGCGTAACTTTGTGCAAAGGTTCGGTTTATATTCGAGTTATTTTTATGCGTGAGAATTTAAAAGACACTTTAATTTTTAGCTTGTAGAATAATAGTAGGCATTTTATTTAAATGAACTAGATTGATGCATCAATTTAGGAAGCTGCTACTTGATGCTTTGTAATAGAGATGTAATATTGCAAAAGTTAAACGTATACTCATAATTCCATTATTATACTGAAATAATAAAGTGTTCGAAAAGAGCATTTTTCTATATTTTTAAAGTTCAAGTTGTGAAATGCGCTAATAGGATATAATAGATGAAAACTTGATTGGATAAATCTTTCGCAAACTTATCTATAACATTCCTCTAGTCCTTAAACTGCCACCCAGTCAACCTACACATTCAGCCACGTCGCGAAGCCGAGTCTCAATTTATAAATCTACATGCACAACAGAAACTGCAGGAGGCGAACGGAAGTAGCTGAAACGAAGGTATGATAATGCCATTGCAGACGCCAAGTGGAAGAAGAAGAATAAGCGCGAGAAACTGCAGACACCATACAGCTATATCCTCGCACATCGAGTTCCCGAAGAGGGAGGCAGAAAGTCGGAGGGTGAGAAGAAATTCGCTCGCCATGGCCCGCAGGCCTACTTAGTCCGGAAGTTCTCCAAAACAGCTGCGACCGGGGCTATATATATATGTACGTATTTATGAAGTTCGCAGGCGCCCGCGCGCAACCTTCTCATGATCTTTGCGAGGAAGATGAGGAAAGAGCAAGTTTCCAAAGGAAGCGAGATATGCACAGGGGAAGGGGAGAGGACTTTGGTATATAAATGCGTGGCGCGAGATTTCGCGCCCTTTTGCCGGCGCCACTTTGCAGGCGCATAACAAACCGGCGTGGTGTTTTGAATATACGCTGGGATTTGCATATTTGTGTGTAATGGGAATTGCTGAATTACATTCGGCTGGGAATGAATCATTGGGTTGGCTTTTGAAAGATTCATAAATAGATGTTATGTTTTAGATCGGGGTATGGGTCGTAAAAATTATTGTAACGTATTTTGTAAAAAGTTTTGAGGTCAAATATGATTTTTAACTTTTGTTCGATATTTATTTTTCAAATAATAAATGAATTATTCAAAATTGAATCAACATATCATTTTATTTAAAGAAACTAAAACTCTTTATAGTATTTGACTACAAAATACATTACCCTCATAACTTGCAACTCGCGAATCTTGTAGAACCGTGCGCTCAACTATTCATTCCAAAGAAAACATTTATAGCGGCAGCATCGAATGAACATTACAGCTATTTAATTTAAATTTCATGCAAATACTTGCGGGCTCCATGAGTTACGCAATCGTAAGAAACGAGCGCACATTTTCCCGGAGAGTGCCTGCCGCGCGAGAAGCCCCCGACGTTGACCCAACTAATCGAATACGAAAACCCTGGTCCGCGCAACGGCAAAGTTCGATGAAAACTTGCTCTCGCGCGCGCCGCTCCCTGCGCGCGCTTCCCAGAAGTTGCCCTCGTCTACCACCGCCACGTCAAACTATTCCTTAAGACCCTCACCGAGCGCGCGCGCGGCCGATTTGCCTATAGGCGCCCAGCCAGGCGAAAGAGTAATAATATATAAGAGGGGGGATCTTTATAGCGACAAAATGCTCGAGTTATTAGGTGGGTTGATAATGTCGATGAACCGTGAATGATGTTTGGAAAAATTTAAGGAATTGTTGGATTACATGGTGGTACGAAAGTTCGGATAGAATAGTGACGAAAATTGTTTAAAGAGTTATGTACCCTAGTAGAAAATTAACCATATTCTGGCCAGAAATGACATTTGTTAACCAGAAATGAAATGGCCAAAATATGGTTAATTTTCTACTAGGGTACTAACATCATTGATTTTTGATGTTATGGCAGGCATTATTGCAGTCATTAAAGTGAATACGTTCATTTTTTATCTATGTAATTTCATAATCGATGACAGTTTCCTTGAAATAGTATATTGTTTAAGAAGTGAGATATAGTTGCCAATAATACACGCGGGCCACGAGTTGACGCACGAGCGTAGCGAGTGCGGCATGTGCCCAAGTGTGTTATTAGCAACTATACCGAACGAGTTGAA
>UELX01004215.1:0-19026 GCA_900480035.1 Eupelmus urozonus
TCGGTGGTTCAGTGGTAGAATGCTCGCCTGCCACGCGGGCGGCCCGGGTTCGATTCCCGGCCGATGCAATTTTTTTTCGATTTTTGGACAATTTTTTGCTATTTTTGCAATATCTATGACTCCAGAAAGATTATTCTATTATAATATGAAAACAAGCTTGGATTTTATTAATTTTTCTTTATTCATTTCTAAAATTATATCCCTGTTACTATATTATATTTTTAAAAAATCAAAATTATTTTAAGTAAAAAATAGTAAGAATGAGAATAGAAATTATGGTTTTATTCCAATGGTCTTGTAATACATTCTATATATCTATATCAGAAGATACATGACATGTATTTAGACCTTGATCTGTCACACCCGATTTATTTTAACTTAAAACAATTCGTTTTCGCTTTTTTATTTTATCATTACTCAGGCGCTTCGAATAATCGGTGCGTTAACAAACTATCCGTATTTTTTTCTCCAACTGTCATCAGCCTTCTCTTCAAAAATAAAACTCTAATAACAACTAAAAATCCTTTACATACTGCAATCAAACGACGTCCTAAACCCATAACTCTCTCCCATAAATCAGTAACACTCGACCCACATAGCAAAATCCAACCATATGGCCCATCCCGTCCCAATTAACCCTTCCCATGAATATTCAAAGACGAAAAACCACCGTTAAACCCTTTCCACCTCCACTAACGGCCGTTAGCCAGCGGAACCACTTTCACAACCTTGATCTTGACACTGACCTTTTGTCTCTCTGTTTTACCGTGCTTAGGAGTACGACAGCGTGATGACGGAGTGGCAGGCGGCCGGCAGGCGGCTCGCCCTCGAGATGTCCGAGCTGAAGGAGTGTACGAGCAACAACCTGTCGGGCAGCCTGACGCCCCTGAATCGGCTGCTCACGGATCCGACGCTCAGGCGGACGGCCAGGGACGCCGAGGAGGCTGTGGCTACGCTCGAGGAGAGGGCAGCGCCGCTCGTCAACGTCGAGCATGTCAGGTGAGTTGCAGGGTGGACTGCTGTTGTTGTGGTTGCTTCGGGTGATTGGAGCGGTGGTGTTTGAGGGGATGACTTAAGTTTGATTCGGTTTGCTTTTGATTATTGCGATGGGTTTTAGGATGTTTAGTGGATTTACTGCTGGGAATGACACGTGGGAACGGCTGAGATCTTTAGAGTTTATTTCTTTTTTATCAGTATAGTTTTGAGAGATTTTACATGCATATTTACGGAAAAATTAAGCTAATGTAATAAAATCAACGTACGCATTTCCAAAATGTAAAGGTCGAATTTAGGTCGTCCTATCAAGTAGTAACAGAATTATTCATTTATTTATAAATAGTTTTTCTTTATTATTTAACTTTCCAATTTTCCAGATTCCAAACTTTCTCACTTTTGGTGAACAAATGTATAACTTCAATGTCGCAAGAGTAAATATAGATGTCTCTTTTATCGGCTAGGTAGTCTTTCAATAAACTAAATTCAACAATAAGTTTAAAAAGATCTTAAGAACTCGAAAGTATTAAGCTCTTTATACGTACATGTCTTACTATAGCCGGTAATTTCTACTTAGGAAGGAAATATGCACTGTAAATATTGTAAATATGCGCATTCAACTAAATTTAGTCGTAGTGTCTGCTACTTTCTTTAACAATAAATTTAAATTACGTTTTCAAAAATACTCTTGTTTTTGAACTGATAATAATTAATTCAATTCTTAAATCATTTACGAATCCAAAAAAGCTTTCTCGTACAATTGAATTCAAAAGTAAACATAAAATCAACTCATCCAACAAGTGATTTTCTAATTACCAAAATCCGCTCTTGTATAAACAACATTCACTCATCTCCGCACGGGAAATTCCATGAAACCTTGATACTACATTCTCAATACAGTCGCGAGAAAGGCGCGAATTTCCTGAGAACCATAATGCGCGCAGAGAAACTCGATTGTCGAAGCCTCGGCTCAGTCAAAAGTGAGAATCTCGCTCGTTTATATGGAAAAATGAAACCGTTCTGTTTCATTGTTGGCAGGTTGTCGCTGGAGCGAGCGCAAAGATTATTGGAAGAAGTTGGAAACGCGGCGACGAGGCTCGAGTCGTCGTTCGAATCGAGACGAGCCACCATTCGCAACCTCGCCGTGCTCAGGAGCATCGAGGACCAGGCGCGAGAGGTGAGTTATAAGTCTTTTTTTCAATTGGTTGGTTTTGGGTATAGAGTAGGGAGAAACGGGAGCTGAGAAAAGAGTGAAAGGAATGCGAGATTAAATGGGCTAGTATAGATGTTTAGTATTATTTAAGGGATTTTTTTTGTTTACATTATAAATTGATGGCCGCAAATATTCGGTAATTTTTTAATAATTCTAAGAAGATTCTTTATTCTTTTTCCTAAACTATTTGAATATTATTTTTAAAAAACTTCAACAATAAAAAGCAATAGTTTTACCACCTAATCAACACATTATAAGAAAATATTAAAAAATCGGTAACGCACTTCAAAAACCTTCAAAAATACTCAAATCTCAACTACCACCACGCAGCAACCAACCTACAAACATCCCAAATGCAAACGCATCATCGCCTCAATTTCATTCCAAAATAAAAAACTCATCGCCTCAAATCTGAATTCCACGAGCCGAGGAAGCCCTCGAGCGTCTCGCCGACGTCGCGCTAATCGGTTAGCATCGATTTGCGCTGCGCGCGCGCTAAAAGAGGCCCCGAAACGAGGTCGAACGCGCGCGGAAAACCGCAGAAGGAGGAGATCACGGCAAATTGATTCCGGCGCAGCAGAAGCGAAAAGTTATTGATACGAGCCAAGTGCGCGAATGCGGCCTATTACGTACGAGGAGAAATTCGTTTTTGCAGGCTGCGAGGGAGTCAGGATTAGACGGCTAATTGGGTATTGGATTGAGGAGATTCCGTTTTGGTGCGCTGGAGCTTTTTTGAGGTGATGGCTTTTTTGTGGGACGAGACGGCTGAGTGGCTTCGATTATGTTTGATGCATGCGATAGGATTGGGTTATTAGGTGTTAGTTAAAAATGAGATTACTATTCGCGTGTTTTGAAAAATGTGTGTAGTTAGGGGGTCACTTTTGTGATTCACTTGAAATTTTAAAATGTTTTACTATGTGATAAATATTTTGACCTTTGACATTCTATATTTACAAATAGAAAATAATTTTTCTTGCTGCAATGACAGTACACATGTGAGAAAAAAATGAGTCATCTCAAATGAAATCGTTATATCATTGATGCCGTCTAGACAGAGAGGAATGTCGAAAGATTGTAGAAATATCTAGTCATTCATTCATAATACTGGAACGCCTTTAATTCATTCATTCTTTACTTATGAAAATAAACCGGCATGTTTACAAATATTTTTGTAATACGTTGTATTTTTATTATAAGAGATGCGTCTTACAGCACTCGGTATGTACCTCCTGAAAACAATGTAACATCGGTACACAACATTACAAACATCGTTATTTACACAACATCAAAAAACAAAAACCTTAAAACCACACTCAACCTTAGAATCCAAAAATCAAAATTCGGACCGAAAACAAAACCCCCAGAAGCAAAATCCATACCTACTTTTCCACGCGCGCGTTCGCACACCCAAGGCGACTGCGCTTCGGAGCGCTCCTTTTCTTACACCCGTGCGCATATATACAGCCATGTGTGCGCCTGGCGTTCGGTCGTTAAAGCTCGGCGAATGAACGGGCGGCTTTCTACGCGCACAAAGCATTCCACGGTAATTAGATATATACGCGATGCGCACTTGCGTTCAAGTTGAACTTTTTTTGTTCGACGCTTTTTTCAGAAGGGTGGAGCCGAACGATGAAAGAAAGGGAAAAAATCAGCGAGAGGGAATTATTGTAAGAGTGGCGAACGATCGTAAAAAGGCTGGCCGATTTAAGCTCGAGAAGGAATGGAGAGTGGGCTTTAACTAAGGAGCTGCGAACCTGCTTCTTTGGAGGTGACACTCATGCGGGCTTTGAAATTTTAGGCTAGGTGTTTTTTTGTAAAAATTTGTGCGTTTGAAATTAATACACTTTTATTTCGGTTAAGTATAAATCGATTTAAAAAATTCAATATAAAATATAACGAACGCATAATCACAAATAACGTTGCAATATTACAAGCACAATGGCATTGCGACCTTACCTATCTTAACAATCCAAGCACCAACCGTCCACTATCACCCCGCATCAGATGCACTCCACCAGCGAGAAAAATCCAAATTCCCACTGAGTAAACCAGCCTCCGTCATACATTCAACTCCAGCCTCACAAAAGCCTCTCCTCTCTCCCGTCTCATTGTCCGCTCAGCTCTCTCACAGTGAAACGAATATTCACGCGTGGCGCTCGCGTCTCATAACGGTCATAGTCCTCGTCGGCGATAGTAGCGCATTGCCACGATCTTGACGCTCGTTAATCAATGCCGTCTCTCAAACTGCCCACGCGCCCGGTCGCCTTAATGGTACAGACGAGCGCGCGCGGCTGGTTACGCGATCGCTATGCGGCTCTTACGTGGCGTTTATGTCACTGCGAGCTAACGGAAAGCGCGTGTATATACGCGCCGTTTTTGTCGGGTACATTATTATTTTTTCTTTCTTTTTTCTCCTTGGAAGAGGGGGAATGTAGGTGTCGGGTTGCCTTGGGTATAGGCTGGATGCTTGGTGAGGAGGATTGTGTAACTGGATTAGGAAGATGATAATGGCTGTGAGTTATTCGGGCTTTTTGGATCTGTGACAATGATGGAGAATTAACGGATGCGGATGGGAAACGCGGTGTGGTTTCCCTGGGTGATTTCTACTTTTTCACAACGCCGCTGTGATAAATCGATTGGTTTGGTACACGAGCCAGCTGTTACACAATATTTCTTTAAAAAAGTCCTAAAATATATATGTATATCGTCCGCTTTAAAATTTTTCCTCGTCGGCATATAAAATACAAAGCCAATAAAAATTATTATAATCACGGCCTCCGCACACAAACCATCAGGAAAAACGAGCCCGATATAAATTAATAATCCATTAAAAATTCATGCAAAGTAATCGGCCCCATCGTCGGCCCGATATTTCTCGTAAATTTTTACCCATATAATATGTACAACGGTACGATCGGCGCTGCGCTCGAAAAATATTCGAAGCGCGCCTCGCTGTGTATCTCTCCGATCGATCGCGATCGATGCGACGACGAAGCCGACACGCGCAAAGGGAGCCGCGTGTTTTGAAAGGCCACTTCCGTAAATGGCGCGCGAGACTCCTGAGCTCGTACGTCAGTTTTACATTGACGGGCTTGTTGGGGATTTTCGGGTTTACGGCGCGCAAGTAGCGTTGCTGTGGAAGGTTGATGGTATGGAGGTGGGTTTGGAGTGTTTTTTTGGGTTGATGGTTTCGATATGGTGGTTCTTATTAGGTTGGGATCGAAAAATAATCTAATTGTTCCTAGATTTCCGTAAGCTTTTGATATTAAAATTTTTGTTATTATAGTTTAGTTATTGATAAGAGTTTAATTTCAAAGACATGTTTGAAAAAACATATCATTATTAAGCTGATTTCTGGAGTGAATGTGTCTCAATAGTAATTTATATATGTCTATATTAATTAAATTTATTTTACTATTATATTACCCTAACGTAAATTTTACTTATGAAATCTAGTTTGATAGAGACGTATAACTAGTAAGGTAGAAAATCATTTAGGCCATACTACCTTAGTAATTGTACATACGTTTTTTTCACATATACAAAAGAAAAAAAAATATCTAAAAGCTTTATCGACTTATCATTCACGCCGCGCACATAAACATATGTAAAACGCGTGCTTTATATAGAGCGACACGCTCCGTAACTATTAGTTATGTCACGCGTGGACACCTGACCACTTTCGTCCCTCGCATATCAAGCGCGCTATAAGACTGATTATTTCCCCCTTTTTTTTCGTCGTCGCATGCACCGTACAATGAAACGCACCGAAAATTCCAACGTCGATCCGACGCGTGATCTGCTTCTCCCTCTCCATTGTACCTCAGGAATTTATTTACATAATGCGACCGATAAAGTACCATAAATTCTAACCGGGCACAAAGCCACTCCTGTGGAAAAAAAAAGAATCCCGAGTCTCCCATTATCGCGATCGTCGCTCGAGTTAAACTGTTTTACTAACTGTTCACCGATAGTACCGAGCGCGGCGCATAACAGACGACCGCTCAAAGGTGATTCTCGTCAAAACAGAAACGCGCTATCGGAAATATAGAGTGAATCCTCCAAAAACACAAGCCCGCACTTCATTGTCCTCTCTCCATCAAACCCCAAACCTAAAATAACACCTCCCCCTCCTCATCTCAATCCAACCGCATATCCCAAAAGAAAAATCCTCGTCACCCAGCTCGTCCCTAAGAAATCAGCTGTTCGGCAACGGCACGCGGCATACGTAGATACACACAGAGAGAGAGCGACACTCTCCCACGAGTGCGGCTTTACCTCCTCGTACCGTTAGATCAGCTCTTGCGCTCCTCGCTTGGGCCTAGCCCACACACTGTCACTCGCGCCGCGGCCGCCGCGCTATAAACGCACAGACACAGAGACAGAACTCGGAAGTGGGTCGGCGCACGTGCGCGACAATGCGCCTAATTGTTCGGCGCGTGAAAGCGCGGAGTTTCGCGGATTTTTGAGGAGCTGGAGAGTCCTTCGCGCGTGCGAAAGTGCGTCGTCTGCTGCGAGCGCGCCGAGTGGTATTAATAATAGGATATTGGTTGGAGGTGGAACAAAAGGTGCATAGAAAGTGATAGGACGACAGGAGTGTTATTAGGAGCGGTGATTTGTTGTGTAAGGGTGCTCTGGTCTGAGGTGACGCGAGGAGGAATTTTTGCTGGACGATGCGAGGAGTTACAATGGATGTGGATGTGCTGCGAGGCTGTTGTGGGTGACGAGGTTGGTAAAAGTAAATAAGGTCGGGGTTCAGATTGTGTGGTAGAGGTTGACAGTTTATTATGTTGTTCGGGTGAGGTTTGTACAAATTGCGCACGTATATGGATGGTAGCTTGGAACGTGCAGACAAATTTAATGAATTTTCGAGTGCTGGTAAATTGGTCAGTCCTCTCATTCATCGGGCTCATTAAAATGGGAACTAACATCGGAGTCGTGACGCGCATGTAGACGTGTCTCACGAGTGTAGCCGGCCGTAACGGTTCTCCGATATGATGAATCCCGTCGTTGTTTAAATCAGTTGTCAAAAAAAGCATCCAAAGAAACTCAAAAAAAATTTCCAAACACTTGTCCCGTAATAAAAAACAAACCGCTTCTTCCAGATCTAACTCACAGCAAAACCAAAAACAAACCATCCTCCACGAATCGATTTCACTCGCATCTCTCGACGAGCCAGCGTTCGCCATAAATCGCAGCAGTAACATCCAACAGTCCTCGGAAGCTAGCTCGGCTGACGAACTCTCTCAGCGGTTGCATCACCAAGCGCGGCGAGGCTGCAAAAAGCCCGACTCCCGTGCTCAGTCCAATAAATTAATTTGCAATCGCGACGTCGCGTCGTGCGCCGGTAAAAAAATCGGCGCGTCAACAAAAAGAGGGAGGAAAATCGCCGGGCAAAAAAAGCGAGGAAAGGCCGCAAAAGGCGAATGCCTGAAGCGTGCATTCTTGAGGGGCCGCCGCAGCGACGTTCCACTTTAATCAGTCTGGGCTTAGAGAGATGGAGAGAAAATCGGTGGGATGTATACGTAGGATTTTTATTGAGCGTTGCTCGATGATAATGGCTTTTTAATATAGTGTATGGATTATTGCTGTGGTCGTTATACGCGGTTATTAGCGTTCAGGAATATTTTGATAGTGGTGTTGCGTATTTGTATTTTTTAGTGCGTTCCGAGGGTGATCCACTATTGAGTTGGATGATGCTAATTATTATGGGCTTTTAATAAGATAGAAATTTGATTTAAATTGTGACGATCAATGCTGAAATCGTTTAAATCGTTGTAATTGCAAATATGAGTTCGCTACTTCAAGTCTTAAATTCGACGAGCAGAGAAATTTATTAAGAAACGCTATTTCATTGTAAAAGTAATTGAAAATAAACCAAATTTATTTAAGTAATTAACATTAATACTTTGATATGTGCACCTCCAAGTATCGGCTCTCTCCCTCTGAGCCTCAAATTGATTACAACATTCCCGAACGTACAAACTGCTGCAACAATCTTTCACTCAAATTACATTAAACGTTCATTACTTTCTCTATACGCCGAAAATGAAAAATCACCGAATCCATTTTCACAATCATCCATTAAACTTTCGCACGCGCGCCGAAATTTACGCGCTGACCCTTTAACCACGCAGCAACCCACGCTCGAATTATCAATCCCGACTCATTAAATAAAAAAAGAAAAGCAGATGATCAGCGGACAACGACGCACGAAACAAGAGAGCGGAATTACCCGCGATCGTCCAATTAATTTACGAGGCTCGGTTCCGCACCTGTCAGTGCTGCGCGCGGCAACAACAAAAGGAGCCGCGCGCAAGCGCACTTATATACACGATCGGCCAGATACCAGCCGTTAAATCGATCGCGCGCGATTATTAGGATTAATGTAAAGCGCCGGGACGAAATGAAAGGGGCCTGATCCGGCGCGAGAGGAGAGTTAAATGTATGCGCCGATAATCGTAACGAGGTGGCTGTGATGTACGATTTTTTTTATCGGGGTCTGCCGGCTGCGTCTCTTGGGATGATGGGGGGATTTAAGGAGCATGTTTTTAACGGTTGATATGAAAATTTGGTAAGGCTTTAGATTAGGGGTAGTTAATGTTATCGGCAGTCGTTTATGTTAATTGATTTTTGCAACGAAGTATTTTCGCAACGCGATATATAAATGTTTATGTTGATAAGGCCGATAGCTAATTTACAGCGGTAATGTTACAAAAACGCGCGGTCTAACTGAATTTCTAAATCACTCAGGGCAATGGAAAAAAAGCTGGCAAAATAACTACCGTAATAAAACAACGTATAATTTGATCTCTAATCTGCATACTTTGTCAAGAGCGAGCCAGCGCTAATAAATTCCCCCGGCGAATAAACATTATGATTTATAAATAATTTAGCCCGAGCCCCGCGGAATTATAATGTTGCATTGTCTCTCGATAATGGAACATAACTCACGAGATTTCTCGATAAAACGAGGATTGCTTTTCCGACCTATCTTTCACGTATCAATCTACTTTCTCCCGCGCTCCTCCCTCCGGAAAATATCTTTATTTATCGCGAATGCGCCGGTTTTGCTTACCTACGTCTTGCGTAAATGGAAAGTAAGAGTATCGTTACAATATTCTGCCTAAACGCTTCAGTTTCGTGATCTCACGGGTGGCGAAAAATTCGGGCTTTAGCGCGAGCACGAGTTATCGTTTTCCTGGACTCTTGACTGCTCTATTACCTCAGCCCGCGCTTATTTCACTCTCCTGGAGGTTATCGGGCTTTTTTCATCTGCGGCCGCTGGCTTTAATGTTACTTCCATCATTCGAACGCTCGGTAATGCGTTAGAAATGGAGTTATTAATATTTATTGCGCAATTACCGGCGCGAAATTGTTTGGATATAATATTTCAAAGTCGTTACGGTTTACGGATAAATAAGCTTTCGAATTCTTGTTTCTTTAGTTGGCTAGAGTAGTTTTCCGAGTTGGGAGTTTTATGTTTTTCATTAGCTTAACTTACTTACTGATAGAACTAATTACAAATAAAGTTAGTCTAAGCTGTGCAATTGAGCGAATTTGTAAAACTAGAAATTATCTAGTAAATCGTTCATTTTGTTTACTATCATTGCAAGAAAATTTGGTTTAACATTATCTTTATTTATTAATCTGCAGTTAGCTAATTTATCTATAAAAAGTAAATGTTTATTTCTAAATACACAACGTTGTAAATAGTTTAAAATTAATTCAAATAAAATAAACCACCTTATAGACGCATTTACAGAAATCACTTCTGAAACTTACCTTATATAAAATTTATCACAATAATCTATAAGAATAAAAAATAACTAATTTCAATAATTCATACGCATAAAAAAAATGACTCCGCACAATAAATACATCATTACCCATAACTTCCCAATACACCTCGTAACAATTTTTCTCCTCGCGCTCATTTACGTCTAGTTAGGCGCGGCACCATTGGCCGAGTCTCTCTCTCCAGCACGCCATCACAATCCGGCGCGTCTTCGAAAAAGATACAAGCTCCCCTCATTACGTTCTCCCGACGCTGGCCGCATCGAAACCACATCACGATTTAGATGCAACTTTCCAACGGCCGAGAGAGCCGCCTCCTTTAATACGGGGCCGGTAAACGACCTGGGCGTATATTTTCATTCCCCGCATATTTCGCGAAGCGCGCCGCTGGCTTTTTCTGTCTAATGGCTTCCTCAGAGGTGGCCGATTGCGTCTTTACCACTGCGACGCCGGCTTCCTGTCGTTTATTGTTTTTTTGCCTTCTTTTAGCTGGCTTGATTGTGGCCGGGTTTGCCTTTTTTTTGCTGGGATCGGGATATTTGAGATGGAATTGATGCTCGGGATTTCGTAAGTGTTGCGTCGATGGGAAACGTTAGACGATGGGAGTTTTTTGTGTCAATTAGGTTGTCGGAAAATTTATGGGTGATGGTTTTGTTGCGAATTTGTAGATAGAAATTTTAAGTACTAGGCTTTTACTGTGCCGTGATTTCCGTAGGCAATAAAAATTGCTTTTGAACATATTTTAAAGGTTTTTTATGAGTGTGCGAAGTTTATTCAAATGTTTGTTTTGAAATTTATTATACTAGTTAAGTAAAAATGGAATGCGTTTTGTAATACTTTGAAAATACGAGACCTAAATTGTTCGCATTTTTTACAAAACGTTGATCAGACGTAATTTGTTAATGTCTCAATTTTGATTGGGGTACGATTTTCTAAAGATTGATAACCTTGAAGTTTTGAAATTTTCATCATTCCACCTAAATATTTTTCTTAAACATACATGTGAGAAAAATGTGAGAAATTCGTATACATCTTTCCACTCCTATCTGTTTTATAAAAAAAACTCATAATTCTAATAGATTTTTTAAATAAGAGAGTAATATTTCAACAATATTTCTCAAACACTAACCAGTTATCAATTTTCAAACCTCATTCAAATGATAAATATATGCTAAAAATAAAATCCAAAATTCCAAAACATTCTCCAAAAACAAAGTATACATTTCTTCCCAAACACTCTCCAACCCAAACCACCCTCAAAATTACATACCCATATCCCACAGATCAAACCCACCACAAAAAAGCCAATAACAACTTCCTACATGCATATCGCAGCCGAGCGCTATACAGCTCCATTAACGCAGGCTCGATTCGCCGATGAATCACCGCGGCGATCGATCGGCTCTCGCGTAAACCTCTACGACTTCGCGTTAAATAAAGGAAAAAAAAATATCCGGGGTAGGGGAAAAGGCCGCCGCGGGCCGCTCATTGTCATTAATCCAGGAGTGCAGCGCGCGCGGCCGGCCGGGAAAGTGCTAAATCGCCGGTTTCTCCGTTCCTCTAGTCCGCGCCTGGGCGCGGCGAATTAATCTCAATTTGCGGCCCGCGTGCGAGTTATTTGCGCGTGTGGTTTTACAGCTGTGATCAAAAATTGAGGGAGTTTGACGGTGAGCGCGTGGAAAAATGTGAGGTTCGATGGGTGATTTTTAGTGAGGTAGAGGATGAAGGTGAGATTCAAATTGTATGTTTGAAATCTGCGATTCGTTTGGTTTTTGTTGTGATTTGTGGGATGCAAATGGTAAATATGAAAGAATTTAAAATATTTTTTTTTTATATTAAAATTAATTAATTATTATCTAAGGATTATTGTTAGTATTCCTCTAGTTTTTTATATTTGCTAATTTTTACGCTTTAATTTTCATCTATCAAAACATCTTCTTTTAAGTTTTTAAATCCAAAAACTTACTTAACAAACTATATTTATTTAAATCATCGCAAAAGATCATCGCAATTAACATCCAAACCCACTCTACAACCCAAACTCAAAATTATCTCACCTATCGATAAAATTCCACCCTTCTATCTCTAACCCATTCCATCCAATCATCAAAACTCTTGCCACTCACTGTATCCAACCCGCGGCCATCCAACATCTTTGGTCTTTTCAGGGAAAGTCCAATTGAATCATTCGATTTCCCGCTTCTCAGCATTACCTGCTTGCCGATTCCGTGATCATCGCTGCAATAATAATCGAACGGCTTGCCGGCTAGCTCACAAACGTCGAAGGGGCTAGAGCCGTCTATTAGCAGAGTTCCATCGCGAGGTCGTTTTCAGCGCGGACGTCCCATTTTACGATTAGGCGGTATATACGCGCGTCGATCTTTTTCACGCGCGATGTAATAGCGAGAGCTGTGAGTGCCTCCGTAAAAAGTGTTTTTTTTTTGGTCGTGAAGTGGTTGATTGGAGTGGTGTTCATGCAGAGATGTGTGTTAAGGTGAAACTTTTATAATTTTAATCAAATAGTGCTAAGTGTTTATTTTTTGAGCAAATTAGAATTTCCTGATTTCGTTTTTTTTTTTTTTTTTTTAAGTAAATAGAAATTTCAACTGTCAAGTTTAAACTTAAAATACAGTTCATAAAATGGATACATAAATAAATAATAAAGCTAGAACATAACAGTTATTCATCTACTCTTCTCTTCGCTAATAACAACAACTTTGAAAGAGTATATTAGAATTTACGAAAGTAAATATGTGAAAACTCAATATGTCTCACAGCACCCAACTTTATACACTATCATACATAAATATTATTTCAAAAACAAATTCAATGCTAAAAGAATCATTAGCGCACTAATCTCCATCTCAACATCAACGCACAAAACGATCTCCAATAAAAAAATCCCTCCACTCTCCACTCCCAGCCTCCCAAACAATCCGGATCTGCAATCAGCGAATGAAAGTACCTACACAAACATCCCGCACGCACAAAAAATCCTCCTCGATGAATAGGACCGGCGATCCAGAGCGCTAAATATTCTAGAAACGCGTCCCGATCCTATCTCCCTCTCTTTCGACTCACAAATTTTTGCCCCCTTTTAACGCGAGAATCGGAAAGTCACCGATGAAAAAAAAGAGTCACGCGGTCAGCTCGCGCCCGTGAGAAACTCGAATCTATTAATATCAACGGAAGAGGTACGACGACGCATATATAGGAGAGAAGGAAAAGGTGTTCGCCCTCATTGGCCGAGCGCTCGGTGCATCGCGCGCTGGGCTTATCTGATGGAAAGGCGCGCCGCTCGGCTGGTATATACGCGCGCACGGGTTTGTGTTTTCTTCTCTAGCCGCGAGAGAGTTAGGAAAGTCCTGGAGGAGCGATAGCCGCTTGTTGTGCGAGGGCTTGAGTTTGTTGGAAAAGGGGAATTTTTTTGGGGTGGTGTTGGTGCAAGATGCTTTGTTTGTGAACTAGTTCGTGAGTTCGTTGATATTGGAATGTAATATGTATATCGCTCTGGTTTTTACGTTTGTAAATATCAGGATCAATGAAATTCGAAACGTAAATTTTTAACAATAATATTACGAATCTAAATATAGAAAAGTATTTTGATCTTCCTTAGCCAACGATCACCTCAGCTCTATCGTCATAAAATATCAAATATTTAAAAACCCCCATCTCCTACACTTTGTTTCGCATCGTATCTACAGATTTCATAACCAACATACATCGACACACGTAAAATCCACAGCGTAAAATCTCCTCAAAACCAATCGCTTAAATAAAATCACTCCTCTCATTCCCCCGCACCTCCCCCAATAATCCAGCGCAAAATCACATCTCATTTCCAAGCCGAGCACCAAGCTCACCTCTTACCCAGCTCTACACCCATCTTTACAACCTCCTTCCGACATAATAAACCGCTCCTCGCGATTTTCGCGCCGCGCGACAGTGAAATTCGCGAGAATCCGCAGCTGCGGCTCGGCAGCGCCTCCGTTACAAGGCGGAAGAAAAAAAATTCTTTCTCCCCGTCGTTCTCGGCTTTACGACGGTATTACTTACGTACTTTATTGGAGCGGCTCGGGCTAAACTTTGTTTAGAAGCGCGAGCCCGGGGACTCGCTCTCTCAGCTGTGTGTCTGCGAACCAGCCTGGAATTTATGTGCGCGAGAGCGAGAATTTTCGCGCTCGTCCTTTTTTGCAAATGACACGCCGATTTATGTGGGCCGAGCGCGCGCCGCTCGTGGTACTGTTACGGCAACGCGAAAGGGGGATGTGCGTGCCGAGCCGTCCTTTTCGCTGTTGGAATGTTACGTATTTGATCTTTTTTGAATTTTTTTGTGGTGCTTGTTTTTATTTGGAGTTTGCGGGTAGTAGGTATTTTCCGCTGGCGATTCTAATTTGCATATTAATTTTGAAAAATTTTCCTTTGGCCTTTGTAGCGTAAACTGTACAACGGTTGCTTTTTACGCCGGTGGATTATAGATTATTTAGCAATAAAAAATTGGATGACCCAACAGTTTTTGAATTCTCCAATACGATCAACAAGTAGCTTCCCCACCACGACCACAAATCCATTATTCATACCCATAAAGAACCTTCCGCTGCGCAATAAAATATCTATTTATCTACAACCGATCACCCTATACACATCCACACACAGCCCATCCGCAATCGTTAAACTCCCATATCAAAGCCTCGCCGATCCACAAAAGCACTTGGCCCTACACACCGGCAATTCCCGTTCCCATCCCCCCCAAAAAGAACGAACAATTACGCATCGCTTCTTATTTATTATGACATAAAAGGGGATCGTCCGGTATAACGAGTCCGATTAGAAACCCGCGCGCGCGCCGCCGCCGCCGCATCGTAAAGCAGCTATTAATGGCTCCGCTGAGTTTCTCCGCGCGCGCCGGCTCCGAAAAACAGAGGACGGGAGGCAAGAGGGAGATGATAAACGAAAGCGCGAATGACTCGCCGCGTGGTCCTTCTCAGAAGTGATAAAAGTGCGGCTCGGGTTCGGCAGATTGGGAGGTTTTTTGTCGATGCTGAGCGTTTAAAAATGATACGCACGTTGCGGATATAAATTATAAAGTTGATGACGAGTAAATTTTCGAGGACTAATTTACTAAACGAAGTTGCTGGAGTTTAGGTCACACTGTAGGTGTATACCGATCGCTCGAACTGGAACAATCGATATGATATACGCACTGGTCCCAGCAATAAACACTCACGCTTCTCTAGTCCCCAAACGATGTATACATTTTATCATCGCGTTAAGCAAGCCGGCTGGGATAACTAGGTTTATGCTCGCGCTCATATTTCTAAAGAGTTTGGAAAATTAGAAAACGCCGGCTCGTTGTGCGAGGATCATTAGCGCCCCGGCGATTCCGACTGGATTTCCGCCAATCAAGGAAACCTGCACGCTGCTTTAAGGCTGCGCGAGCGGCAGACAGGCAATTTACTATTGCACAACGAGTTTTTCACGTTTCTTTGCATCCGATGCAAGTGGGTCGCCTGTGGATCTTTCAGACGATTGTAGCTCCAGTCGCCGCGTTATGATCAAGCTTGTAATGTCGTTTATTTAACGCCGAAGTTTGTCGACTTTTTTCGTCGTCGTTTTTCCTAACCGTAATCCCAGATAAAGACCCACATCCGTTACGTTTCGTCACTAAACGCGAAACGCGTTCATTAAATCGCCATAATTAAAAAAAAATCTCCGGTAACGAGTGACCATCAATGTCAACATTCCTTCCGTAGTACAAAGAAACATTTATTATACAGCGCGCTGCCGAACTCTTCATCTCTCCCTTTACCTTTTTTGCATTCTTCGGCTCGCAGCGCACCTGTCCGTATCGGTCGCTGCGGAAAAAAGCCCGGCGTAACTGACCTTCCGAAGGAGGCGGAAAGGAGAAAAAAAGCGCCGAGCGGAAAAAATCGAACACTCGCCCAGGGTTACGGCTATAAAGCGTTACGACAGTTATTTGCATGTGGGCCCAAGCGGTGCAACAATGAAACCGACAAAGCTGGAGGAATGAGCTTCGGTCTCGGGTAGCTGCGGCAGCACGTCGATATACCCACGACGGGTAATTACTGCGCTTTTAGCATTTTAATGGGTATCGGCTCTGGTTGAGGGGCTTTCGGTTCGTTTTTCTTGGATGCTTATTAAGAATTGTTGTGAGTTATGTGGTGGATTGATTTCTTTTGTGATATGGGAGGGATTGACTGGCGATGTGCTGTGAGGATTTAAAGTGACATTTAAGATTTCTGCTAATTTGTAGTAAAAAATGTTAAATGGGATAAATTGATGCTTCTAAATATATGTAATTTGATTTCGAGCTTTCTTTGAATTAGCGGAGAAATAGAACTGAAAATTTAACCATCTCAAATCGCCGGACCACGAAAACTGCTAATGCGCAACTGAAAGTGTCAAAATGACTTGCTGGTTACATCATCAGCTTCTATATACACGGCAGCTATATTTCACCCTCATCATAGTCCCATCCAGCTCCTAACTACCAATTCAAAAAGCCATCGAATCTTCAAAAATCGTTCGATACGTCGATTAGAATCTCTTTACCTCGATTCGGCAACCGAGCTTCGAGCCCTCCGACTACTACTAGTGTACAGATCTATATAAGTACACGATTACGAGGAGGCTCATCTCGAAAACGAACGAGCTGATCACGAGCGTTTTGGCCAAGTGCCTTAGAATAGCGTGGGTACAGAGCAGGTCAAAACGTTTAGCGAAGAAGATGAGTTTTTGGAAGTGGTAACGAGAAAGAGGAGCCACGAAGCGAGGTGTTGGTGAAAGTGAGATAATGGTTGGTGGTAATTCGATAATTTGGTTTGAGTTCAGTAATTAGCTGATCAGTGGCGAATTCGATATACGCACTTAGTAAGTAATTCGAACTAGTCATTACTGAGGTTAATTACATGATGGTTTGGTATTTGGTATACCATCTTCGCGAGTTTCCGACGTAGCGTGAATGTACAAAGTTTCTTTTCTTAATAACGGTCTCTTCTCTTGTCATTATATATTTACATCACACCTTGTAGTTAGAAAGTTTCGGCTCTAATATTTTTATGTACGTAAATTGCCATTACAACTAAATTCTTATATTAAGAAATATGTATACAATTTTTTCATTGTTTAATCATTCATACATAAAATGTAACAAACACTTCCGGGTAAACGGTACCAGATAACTTCCGATCCTCTCAGCTCCAACTTCCTTTTTCTTTCCTTTTTACGAAACAATCGCCAAGAGCTTTCGAAACCCCGAACAAAACCCAATTCTCTCTCACACCCAAACATGCACATACACAAACTTTCGGTACAAACGCATAAATCAATTTTAATTACACATGCCAAGCTCACGCACACGTACACAAAGCTAATAAGTAAACGAGCCGCGCGTCGGAGTAGGAAGTCCCAGCCACGACGATTCCTCATTGCGCTTATGCTCATTTCTTATCATGTTGCCTCGCTATAAGTACAGATAAGCTCAATTAAACGGGACGCGCACCGCGGCGATAAATAACCAGGGTGTGAGAAAAGGGACGCGAACGATAACAGGCCTGGCCGCGCCACGGAAAAAACGGATAATGACGGCGAATTGAAATCGACGTGGAAAAAAACAATGCCGGAGCGGAAAAAGAATTATATGCTTTCGAGGGTGAGATTTACATAATTTTCGAGGTCGGCAATTAACGCGAACGCGAAAGTCCGCGGCTAATGAACTTGGAGGGTGGGGAGGGCCGGAACGGGAGCTCGATTATAATGGAGCGGGCGGTCGCGCATTCGGGTCGCTTTCAATTCATTATGCCATTTTTGGATTATTTATTGGGCGCTCCAATTTTTCGGGCGCGAGCGCGCGTACGCAGATTTGCGTAATTGT
This sequence comes from Eupelmus urozonus, assembly GCA_900480035.1. Taxonomy (NCBI): domain Eukaryota; kingdom Metazoa; phylum Arthropoda; class Insecta; order Hymenoptera; family Eupelmidae; genus Eupelmus; species Eupelmus urozonus. The sequence goes on from UELX01004215.1 coordinate 17,898, forward strand.
GCGCGCGATAAATTGTTTTTGCTGATTACAATTTTTGACGTGTAATTAATGAAATTACTACTGCCGGCTTGCGGGACGATGAGGCGATGGCTGACGTTGAGGAGGAAAATGGGGTTCGGCTGATTTTCGGTTCCGTTTTCCTGGGAGATCGGTCGCTTTTTATTTTCGGTGTAATTAAAACCGGCAAATTGATCGGTAATGAATCTTTGTTATTTTTTTCATTAATTTTTCTGTCCAGATGTGTTGTCGGATGTGCGGTATTTTTGGATACTTTTTTATGAAAGCAATTAAAATTTGGAATTTCCGATAATAAATAATATTAAATCGATTGGAAAATAATTAAAAGTTTGGAAGTGCTTTTCAATTTTAAATGGTCACTCATTGTATAGTCATTTTCAATCAGTAATTAATAAAATTAAATAGTTTCACGTAAATCATCTGGAACATTAGAAATTTAATTATCTAAGAACTAGATATTTGATGTACAACAAGAATTAGCATTTAAATACTAGCATTTAAACTGAACCGTATATACTTACAATAAACTTAATTGATTAAAGTCACATTATGCTAATCTCATTCTCCTCTTAACGGTTGTTTTCCTTCGACACACATAAGATTCCTTGTGTTTGATCAAACTAAACAGCTTGAAGCTATTAGTAAATACAATTAACATTTCCATTTAAGATCAATAAATCTATAAATGCAAACAGTCTCAATTTAAATAATTTGATAAATATTCCATTTTTACATAAACTCTAATCACAGCAGTAAACCCCAATAACCACAACTATATTCTCCAAACTTTCACAAACTTCATATAATTTTACAAACCCCTCATAAAAAAAAACCATCATTCTCCACCCTAACCCAGCTCCGCATTCCAGCGCTCCCCCTGGACCTCCAAAACTGTCTCTCAAAGCGAGCGCGCGGACTCCATAAAGCCGCGGCGACGACACAGCGCGAGTTCACTTTCGCTTTTTTTCCATCCTCCTTATTTACACGCGACGGCGCGTATAAGACAGTCGCGCGGCAAGGCAAATATTTGCGCGCTCGCGCGCTACTATCTCCTTCGCCATCTGCGTGCGGCTGTTGCCTTTCCCCCCCCCCCCCCCCCCCCCCCCCCCCC
>UELX01004216.1:0-19012 GCA_900480035.1 Eupelmus urozonus
GCGCTCCAAAAACAAAGACCACATCGGTAATCGGAGAACGCGCGGGGGTGGACACACACACACTTGGGTGACGATCACGCGCCGTCACTTACATCTCCAGCCTCCAGAGCTCCAGCACTCCTCCTTTTTCTGCTCGTATATTTTACGCGCGAGAAAAGGGTTCGGGCCGGCTGAGTGGAGTCCGCCTGCTCCTTTTTCGCGCTTGTTTCTACGAGTCTCTTTTCGCCGGAGGAGCGATATTTGATATGGTGCTGGGTACGAAGGTGAAAGCGACCTTTTTTTGCTGGAAAAGGGTTCGGGTTTGTCCTGATGCCGGGGAGTGCTTCTGACGTGTGGAAGATGGGCTTTCGATATATGATTTTGAGAGAGAGTTTTTGGAAATGATGGGGTAGAGGTGAGCGACCTTTTGGGAGACGAGAGTTTGGGTGGCGGTATTGTGCGGGATTATTGGGTTAGTTATTGGAACTGAAATGCGTGATAATTTCGATTGACGTTAAAATTATTAAATATAGTATATTTTTGTGGATCCTTATAAAAAAGATATTAGCTATACTAAATATCAAGTTTGGAAAAGTGAATTTATTAATCACCGCGAACAAGAGAACGTTTAGGCTCAAAAACTCTGTTAGGTGTACTAATTTGTATTTATAGTATCTTAATACCTGCACACATATTAAGTATGAGAAAACTCTTTTCCTGGGAGATAGAGAATTTTCTAACACTAAGCTAAATAACTGAAACTAACATCATATGCTAAATATCGTTAAGAATTACGAAGCTTCATTCTACTCAACCAAACAGTCTATTCCGAAAAAATTATCGCACTCGTAAAACAATCTACCGTAACAAAACACCACTAACAAGCCTACACTCAAAATTGAAACAAACTTCCACGAACAGCTCCCCTCACAACCCAAAACCCCACACAAAGTACAATAATTGATTCCCCACACACGCCTCAAACCAAAAAAAAATCTTACTCCTCTCCGCCATCAACTAAACCAGGACTGTAAAGCTCGAAATTGCCTCGGACTGCCACCACCGCCAAAAAAAACCCACCTCCGAAACCCGAGAAGAAAAGAGGCACACAACGCGCACCTTACCCTCACCAATCCATACCCGCAGGCGAAACAAGTAGTCGTGTACACGTAAACGCGCTCTGCCAAAGTGCTCCTCTTAATATTCCCGCTCTCTGCCCAGAAGGCCAACGCGCGCTCGAAACGAGAAATTCGTTTATAGGCTGTATACCAGCGCGCGTATATAAATCCGTTTCTGCGCGCGCAGTGGGTATCTCCGTGCCTGCCTACCGTTTTTCGATGCGCGCGACCGGCTGTCAAAATACTTTATGGCTTTCATAAAGTGACGCCGGAGCTGGCTTGTAGGCGCGCTCGCATAAATAATGCCGGGGCCGCTCGGCGATTTTCGTATTTATTTCAATAAGGAGAAAGGAAGAGCGCCGGGTGGCGGCTTTGATTTAAGAGGCGGGTGGTGGAGGTTGTAAGGAGGAGAGAGGGTTTTTGAGTTGGTTGGGGTGGTTGGGTTTGAGGGATTGGGTAATTAGAAAAATTATGTTATTTATAGTGCGAGGAAGGGTTTTTTTTGGGAAGAAAGTGGTTGATTTATGGGGATAGTTTTTGTTCTGGTGGAATAATTTTGGAGAATCGAGAACGAGTTTCTTAAGCATTCTTGGATATTTCTTAAGATAGATCTTGTATGAAAATAGACATAAATTTAAGAAATTTATGTTGTGTTATGTTTTGCATAAAAATACTGAAAAATATAGAATAGAAAAAGTAACGAAAAAGGAAAGTTGTGAAAAAAATGTTATATTCCAGTAGATATCGTCAAGATTAGAAAATCAATTGACAAAAAACATTCGAAACTATTTTAATGTTCATCCAATTTCAATTTTTATTTTATTTTGTTTAGCAAATAACATTAGGATTTACCTAGAGTAAATTTAAAAATTACTAAGACCTACAGTTACGTACAGTTTCTATCTATAAAACAAGTGAATGTACAAAGTAAAAAGTTGATAATCTCAGTATTGCATAAAACCGAATAATAATATAATTATTTATATTTTAAATTTATTTTTATGAAAAAGATACGTTAAGTATACAAATAAGAATAACTTTTTATTTAAAAAAATGCACATTCAAAAATAACTACAGACGTTTATTCTTAATCCAATGTCATTTTATTAAATATATAAAGCAGACTAGGTATCCGTGTGAATTTTAAAAATTGTACAATAAAACGAAAGAGAATATTCGTTCATCAGACTGGAATAATTACAATTATTGTTAATTAAACGTTTTATAAAATTCTTTCCATTTACATTTAATTAATATGCAAAATTCAATTAAAAATATTTTCAGTAAAATTACCAATTTCCTCTTTCCACAATTGAAAGTTCTCTTCACTGAATTTTAATATTCCTAGTGTTTTAAAAACTCTGCAGTTGCTTCTTCAATTTTCCAGAATATTGTAAATTTTTTGCGTTCTTGTGGTAATTTGATTTTAATGTAGTGAATTTTTCTATTAAAATTTTACTCACGAAATTGTAAGTTTAACTAAATATTAATTTGCCAAATTTAATTTTTGTTATCCACTTTACTTTTCTTCAAAAATGCGCATTATTCAAATGTTTTTGTGTTATAATATAACGGTTTAAGAATATTATAAAATCTATTAATGATTTTGATACTATATTCTGACTTAATTTAAGTTTATATTAATTTACGTTAAATACAATGCAAGAAAAATCCGAGCAAACATAACACTATAACCAAAACATTCAACTTTCAAACAAAATAAAAATCTTTTTCAAACTCCCAAAACTCGCTCCACAAATTAAAAAAAAACCCTCACCTTACCGTCTCATCAACCACCCTTCCCACCCCAGAAATTTAAATTTCACCCGCGCAGCGACCTCTCGCAAGCTCTAAAAGCCTAACCCCGCCGACTAACGAACTATACCCTCGCGCCTTTCGCGGCTAATTTTCTCGCGCGCGTAAATAACTTTTATTAAGCGCGGCGCGCAAACAAAGTGCGCGCCTCTCCTGCGAATCGCCTGCAGCCCCGCGCGCAAGCTCTAACTTCGTGAAAAGCTTTTACGCGGCCGCCGATATGACACAACAAGCGACGCGACTCGCTTCACCTGACCCACCGCCACGCGTTAATATGGCGCTGTTGGGGAGGCAAAAATTTAATTTTGCCAGGCAAGAGTGGATGAAATGATTATGGCGGGTAATTTATGCGGGGAGCTTGCGAGCGATAACGAGCTTGACGCCTTGGAGCTTTTTCGTTTTTTTGACCGGTTTCGGAGTTTCGTACAGGTGGCTGCGGAGCGCTTTGTAATTTGCTTTTTAATTGCTTCGTCCGGGGAGTTAGGTTTGAAAAAGTTTGCCGGAGTAATTTTCGCCGGGCGTGACGGTTTTGTAATTGTTTTTCGGAAATACTTAAATAAGGTTTCGCCACGGTTCTCACGTCACAAGAGAAACTCATAAACTATATACAAGTTTACTAAAAGTATATTATATACCTTTTCATGCCAGTCTAATTCTTCAAAAAGAGAGCTGGCTCGCATTCGGAATAAAAAATGTTGGAGCTTGCATTGAAAGCTCCCTGAAAAAGGCCCGGCCGCCTTTTAACGATTCGTCTCGGCCTGCAAGCACGTCGCGGCTTTGCGCGTCTATCGAGTTCGATGCGCCCGATACCCAACTTTCGCCCACTGTTGTATTGACTTCCTATATTCGCCGCTGCATATCACGTACTTTTCGAGCTGGGTATATAGTCTAGGCTGTGCTAGTCGGTGCCTCGTTTCGAGCTTTATAGTTTGAACGCGCTTGTTCGTTGAGTTATATTTTGAATGATTATATCTCTTTGTGAGTGGAATGGAAAAAATAGGAAAGGTTGCACATTGCGAGAAGATGGGTACTTATTTATTATGTAATTGATTTTTTATCCTTTTGTAATTTTTGTTCAGTTATCAAGAATTTATTTGATCTAATGTGTAATATTTCTTATCTTACTACAACTTTAGTAGATCCATAGCAAACTGGCTAGCCAACCGATAACAACATTATAAAATTAACGCCTTCTTTATTACATCCTTCCTTCCTATAACCTTCTTTTCAAGATACCATTCACTCCCATATAAACTGCACTAAACCATCCCTAAAAAATCCAACCACAACCATCATTCCTCAGCTCGCCAGCCTCTCCACTATCCTCGCCGCCAATCCAGTTTCTCGAACGTGCTCACTCTACACACAGTCCCTCGCATCGCATATACACGTGCAGACCAAAGGATCAGCCGGTGCGCATGCTGTGCCCTTTATTATGCCAGTCGGGGGGCCGATACCACGGCGCCAGGACGAGCCCAGGCTGCTATGCGGGTATATATATACATGGACGATCTCGCGTCATTTACATATGCCGAGCGTGTATATAGGGGCCTGGATGCAGCGCGGTCAGCTGGAGGAGAGGGAAAGAGAGAGGCGATGTTTGTGGATGCACGTGGGAGAGTGGAGGAGGAAAAGATGGCGATAGGCAGGTAATGAATGAGCCTGCGACGAGATCTGCGGATTGAAAAATGACGAGGTTTGTGGGCTGCTGGAGATGCAAAAGTGGAGCTGTCGTTCTTTGAGTGTTTGTTCGTTGAAGATTGATTTAAAATTTTCTTCGTGAAGATGGATGTTGAAGAAGGCAAAAAGTGGGTTTATGTTTTGAAGTGTCGTAGATTCTTGGAATAAGATATGACTATACGAATATTTATTATAAAATTGTTCTGGATTCTATGCATATGCGAGTGCTTTATCAGAGCGAAGTATTGAGTGGTATCCCATAATACTACTTTTATTGTTAAACGAAAAATTATCCTTTAAAAAAAATAAAAAATAAAAATTAATTGAATATTATATTATTTTTAACAAAATTTAATGGTATTTAACGTCATTATCTTACTCAATGCTGCTGCAAACCTACTTTATGAACGAATTTGAACGTTTCATTATATTATATCTAACATAATTATTCCTAACATAACTTACAAAAGAAATCGAAAGCACACCGATACTTTTCTGTTTCAATTATTGAATGATAAATTTAATCACCGGAAACTTACGTATAAGAATTGTCAGGCCCATTGTTATAAGCATAACTGTATATACGAAATTCAGGGTCGATGACGATACAAAGTTCAGCCCGAGGCTCAGCCCCTGTCAGACCCAATTATCACTGATGCTTATTACATCATGAGAGTATCTATTTGCATTCAACGACAAAATGTGCATCAGACTGTTAAACAGTGCGCCCGCGAGGAGGGATAGCAATATTATACTACAATAGCTAGAGTATGAAGTGCAAGCCGGTAATGAATTACAAAATTCTAGAATTGTAATTTGACAGTTCTGAAATGTATGGTAGAATTGATTAAAATATAACTATTTGCATGAAACAATCTGTAAACTTTGATATAACAGAAAATTAATTACTTAAGTAATTAAATCATGGACTAGTTACAAAAAAAAGAATTGGATAAAAATGTAATTATATTTTCTGGAAAAAAAAACTGATCAAACGTTATATTATTGAAAAATAATAAAAAAGAACAACGTGAAATTAAAAAGCGAATCGAAACAATTTCATTCCATTTCACATCCACGCATCAAAACTAACAAACCTAACCAAACCACTCCACTCCAAACTCCTCACCATCCTTATCTCAACCAAAAAATTCACCTCACCAAAACAAAAACTCTCATTTCCGGCCTGAAGAAAAGAAAAGCCTCAACCGCTCATTCACCTCCCCACTCCACTCCCCACTGCAAGCTCCATTTCCCAAGCATCCCGATAAAGCCGGCCGCCTCGAACAAAGAGAAATCAAATGAATGCGCTTGGAAACGGCGTCTCCCTGCGCCTGATAGATAAGCTTGTCGCTCGAACAATGCATTTTAACGGCTTAGATAGCGCGCCTGCACATCGCGCTGTATACACACAGTCTAGGCGTAAGAAACAAAGCTGGAGAGGCGCCGAATATGGAGCACGGAAAAAGCGACGATGGCTTTTCCAGTTTGCGGTCGTGCTGGTTTCGCGCTTGTGGAAGAAAACGGGTTTGCTGGACTAGGTGTCGTGTTTTGATTATATTGTCGCTGTGGTAATGGCTGTGTATTGGATCGTTTGTTCTGAGGTATGGGCAGTTTAGAGTAGCTGCGAGGTTGTGTGTTGTGCTTAAGACGTTCGATTATTTTGTGTTTAGCGTCGTGTAAATCAGGGAGAATTTATGTTATCTCCGAGCGAAACGATGTGGTTCTCTATCGTTGAAATACGTTTTAACGTTCATTACACACATATAGCGTTGCATGAATGAAACACATTTTTGCGCGAGTTTATCTTATCACAGCCGCGCTGTCCCGGCCTTTCCATTAATCAATCAATTCAATGTTTCGCTCAGCGCTTTCACGAACCTACAAACTTCATTACATCTCGCTCATGTGTAGCTCCGCTCAACAAATCCACAGCCGTTCTCGCAAAACATTATCAAAGCTAAACAACCACTCGGCAGCATCAGCCCCGGGAACTCAATTTTCCCGCCGTACCAAACGCCACTTCAAAATCCAAAACGGATCCAAAAACTACATAAACAACGGGCCCGCCCGCGGGCGCCTAATAACGCGGCTCCCGAGTTCGTTACAGAGTGTATATATCAAACGAATTAAAAGCATAATTAAACGTCGCGGAAGCGAATTTCGCGGGGCCGCGCGTAAAGCCGAAAATATAGCTCTCTCCCTCACTCTTGCATCAAAATCCCGGCTTTAGCCCTGTATAAATGCGAGTCTCTGATTATATCGGTGTATATACGGGGAAGCGCGCCGTGAATGAGTTTTAAGGACCTGTGCTGCAGCGCGCGTCTGGCTCGCGGGATTTTGGTAGTTTGCGCGAGGCGTAATAGCGTTGCAGGGAGTATAATTGCGAGAGAGCAGTTTGAGAGCGTTATTTGATGATTTGAAATTGTTTGGCCGGTCGGGGATGTCGGGGATTGTTAATTTTGGGGGGAGGGGGTGGTGAGTGGGTGTTGGTTTTGTTGGGCTGTTTTTGGTGGATTGATTTTTTTTAAAATTATTGTTCGTTGTAAGTTAATGTAGAATAGGTTTTTTTATGTCAAATTTAAATGATATTTTATAATTGCTCATGTTTTATTTGTAAGTTCAAAGTAATCAATTTCTTCAGCTATTGAACAATAGTTGTAAATTGAATATTTACTTGCAAAGTTTTAAACATTGGGTGAATTTAATATTTTAAGAATAAAGAAAAGCAATTGCTCATGTTTTATTTGTAAGTTTAAAGTAATTAATTTCTTCAGCTATTGAACAATATTTGTAAATTGAATGTTTACTTGCAAAGTTTTAAACATTGGGTGAATTTAATATTTTAAGAATAAAGAAAAGCATGAATAAATGAATAAATTTAATTGAAATGCTTTACTGAAAATTTTTACATAATGTCAACTTTGACCCAATATTATATAAAAAACAAATTAAAAAAATTATATAAACTAAAGAACATAATTATTCAATCAAAACCAAACATTCCCTAACCTACATCAACCCCACCAAAAACAAATAAAACATCCAAAGAAGCCAAACAAGCGCGCACCTACCGGTACGATCTCGTCGCCAACCATAAATTTCGCCTCCCGCATCGCATTTCCAGTCCGCGTCCTTACATACCCTTACCTACCTATCAAGCGGAGCCGACTTCGCCGCGGCGATCGGCTTGAAAAAAGAATTAGAAGAGGCATAGCCAAGAGCTTTTCGTGACCGAGTGCACTTTGAGGATTGCGAATAAAGCGGCCCGACGACGTGTCCGTTATTTAAGCGCTCGGCGGTGTTTTAAGGACATTGCAGGGCTCTAAAATCGAAGGCGGGAGGTTGGTAAATATTTTTTTGAGTGTCTTATCTAGGGGGAGTGGGGGATGCTTTTAGGGATGAAATGAGAGTTGAGAAGGGGGGGGGGGTGAAATTTTGGGGTGGTAAGTTTAGTGCTTTGAAGTTTGATGTAAATGGGACAGGAAAAATGTTGGGAATACTGTTTCCTTGATTATTCGTGATGCCGCTCTGAAAGTTTTCTATTTCAAAGGATCAGTTTCTAAGGAAAGCGAAACTGCCGTGACACACCCTCAACTTTATAAAACTACATCTACGTTAATTATTAAACTACTCTTCAACTCATGAAAAATAACCATACAAACAACCTCCACTTCACACTTCACTCACCCCACCTCCAAAAAACCACCCCTCCCCTCCTCTCCACAACATCCGCATAAATAAAATAATTTTCCACCTCAGCACCACCCCTCGCCTTAAATTTTTCATCGCCACACCAGGCCGCCTGCACGGCTGCATCAAAATTTTCCCGGGCTTCAATTTTCCCGCGTCTCCCGTCACTCGGCCGTCAAATAATTCATCAGCCTTCTACAGTCCTCTCAGCGGTAATTCCCGCGATACCAGCGCGTTTTATTATCCCTCCTATCATTTCACCTCGAGTTTGTTCTTAAAGTATATTCATGCCGCCGGGCCGGCTCCTACTTTTACGAGGTGTCCGCCGAAATTCGCCGGAGACGTCCCCGAGGTGCCCTACGCGCCCTCTGCTTTAACGAAGCGCGGGAATAAATTCTGCCCTTGCGTCGGCGCTTTCGGCTTTAAACGTTAAATAGTGCGGAGTTTCTTTTTTTTTTAAGAGCGGTTAGTCTTCATTCCGGGTGGAGGCTGGAGGGCTCGGTTGGGAATGCTGGCTTTTTATTTTTTTGGGAGGTGTTGGATTGTGTACAGGTAGGTGGGAGGTGTAGGTTTGGGGAGTTTGAGTAAAATGCGGGGGAGTTTTGAAATTTTAGACTTACCGGATGATTAAAACTTGTCGCAAGCTTGAAGTATTTAGATGGGAACGGAAGTGTACTGACCTGAAACAAAAATAATATAGGTTTAGTGAAAAGTGGTTTACTTCTGGGGATGGGGTGAAGTTATTCTTTGTATTGGTCTGTTAAAATGTGATAAAACTTCAATTTGATAAAAGGCACTGATGCTTTATCATCAAAAATTATGTTCACAAATAAAACGAATAGTATTCATAAAAATGCGTATATAAAACTTTCTATCCTCCCGAAACTCACTTGCGCAGCTCGTGGCATAAAAAAATAGTGCCCCTAGAAGACGTAACCCTTCCTTAACATTTCAATTTAAAAATGCAGTTACCTAAACCTTCCACCCAGAACCCACATCTTCAAAAATATTTCAATTAACCCAAACGCAATCAATCCCCCACCCACCCACCCCAAACTTTTCCCATATTTCCCAACAAACAAGGCGCATCATCACCCCACTTCCTTCCCTCCAAGAAAAAAAAAGCCGTACACCAGGCTATTTAACTTTGAAAAGACTCATTGTTATTTCAGCGCGAGACGCAGGCTCTGTGCGTGGATAGTTCCAGTCCACCAGGCCGGCTCCTAAACGAACTTTTCCCTCCGTAAAATTGAGACACACAGCGCCTGGCGTTCCTGCGACATCGCCGAGCAGAAAGACAGAGTAAAACTGCTCTCTCGCTGGCGCTAAGGAAATTGAATCCGCCGTGAGAGAGAGAGAGAGAGAGAGAGTTGGCTCTCATAAATTTTCTCTTGTCTCGGGGTACTTACCCGCCACTATACGTGTACGTAGCTGAGCCCTTTAGGCGAAAAAGCAATAGCCGAGCTTTTCATTCGGAATCGAGTTAATATGAAATTTTTTTTCTTTCTTCTTCTTCTGCTTCTTCTACGCTGGGTTAGAGCGGTGATGGCTTTGTTCGTGTGAGTGTGTGTGTGTATGGAGGAAAGCGAGTTTTGACGAGGTAGGTTCTTGCTTTACGATACGAATTGGAGATGAATGTTTCTTTCTCAGGAGAGAGATATACTTTCCTGAGCGCGCTTGGAGATGTAGGCTTGGGTAATCGGGCCGCTTATCGCTCGGCGTATTTCATCGGATTATATGCGGAACTTATTTTGCAACGACTGTTTTATGCAAATGCGAGCCTGTCGGAGGTCTAAATATGCAAATCTGTTTATAAAGAAATTGCGAGACGGTGAGTTTGAGTTTTCTGTTGTAAATTAGATAGTGGCGATGTTGGGTTGTGTTGGAGAGGATAAGCGAGGTTCAACTAGAGATAAGGCGTGGTGATAGAAATTTAGTTTTTGAATGGCTGCATTTAATTAATGCAGGTATACTATTAAAGTGCATAATGATCTATGATCATAAACCAATATCGAGTTTTATTAAAACGACGCAGCAACGTGACGAAAAACACGTAAACCGTCAAGCTAAACCAGTTTAAATAATACCAAAAATCAAACCTTGTTTTATTCATTCTCGAAAACTCCATTCTCACCTTCCCACCAAACCATCCAGCACAGCTACACAGCAACGATTTTTCCAAACGTCGCATCGAACTAGCATCACAACACCCATACCATATCCACACAACAGCTTTGAAAATTCGAAAACAAAACATTTTTCGAGCCGCTCTCCAAAATCCCACCCACTCCCTCAACATCCTCCATTAAGGACGTGCAACGCCTCGAAACACCTCCTCAAACCATACCCTCCTCCTTCCAATCCGATTCCGTCCTCCGAAACGTTCCTCCTCCAACGACGAACTCTACATAAAATACAAACAAGCGCAACGGGAAAAAAAAGCGAGCTACAAGGCTCACGTATCGAAGAGCTTCCGCGCGTCGGAGTAGAGGATCTTGTACCAAAGTCGCACAAGTATATATGCATATCCGAGCTCGCGCGTTACTCCGCTTCCTTTTTTCGCTCGTCCTCGCACGGTGCAGATAAAAAAACGCGCGTATCTGCCTCTGCTTTCCATAACCGTAAAAATGAGGCTGGCCCGGCGAAGGTTGCTTATCGCCTGGGAGACTCGTGGGTGCGATGGTTTTTTCCGCGGGTGGCTGCTGGCTGAGGACCGATAGAGGAATAAGGGAATACGATAATAGCGACGTTGGCTCGCGTTAAATGCTATGGATATTTTCGCAAGGGATGGCTTTGTCTTTTTTGCGGAACTGGGCTCGTGGATGTTTAGTGCGAATTGTGGGAGTGTGGGTGCTTATTGGGTAGCGCGGGTGGTTTAATGGACAGTGTTATCGTGGCTTTCTAACTAAGAGTCACTGTGGGTATCGATGTTTTTCTGAAAGTAAATAGGAAAGATAGAAGAAATAAAAAATTGTTTCCTTATTGCTTAGCGTTGAAAGCAGAACTTAATAAATTGTCAAGAAAATTATCCGAGAAAATCAATACCATGTTGCGTCTGGCAAATCCGGCCATAAACTCCGAAAAAAACTGCTAAACCACCCGGTTTCTATATCACTTACCGATCGCAATCTGATACCACCATACTCTAATTCATCCAATCGACATCGATACTAACTGAAAACTATTTTTTCCCAGATACTATCATTTAAGCAGCCATCGCAAGTATCGATCTCAGCCGCTCTTATCGCACATAAACTCAAGCTCGTTAAACCTCGCTCATATATGCATCCACATTACGCTGTTGCATATGCAGGGAGAAAACGGCGAGATATGATACAGCAGATCCGCGGAGGGCCGTCACCTCGCAGCCGCGCGATATTTACGATCGTTTTAAAGTTTCTTACAACCCCTTTTTTCTCACACATATCGCTGTGTAATGCTTCTTTTTCATCCGTATATACGTTTGCGCTTTCTTTTGTCTCGCTCGCTGGCTGCTTTTAACTCGGTCTTCTTTCTAAAGGTTTTTGCGTGTCCCCTTAAAAACTCCCTTCATCTTCATCTTCATTTCCGTTTCTACTTTACTGTCTTATCTTCCTCCTTGCTGGCTTCCCGTTACATAAATTTTTCGCGGAGACGGTTTCTCTTTTTGGTTTGCTCTTTTCCGTGGGACTACCTCGCATTTATGCAATTTTATCTCGCGTTACAACTGTCTGCATCGTTAAAAAAAATTTCTTCGTCTTTTTTCTTGTAGCTGTATGAATACTTTATATTTTGCATATTTTTATATTATAGAACATCACTCTAAATAATATAAAATTTATTACTTTTAGAAATTATTAATATCTCATTCGAATATCTGTAATATAATAATCTGAATGAGTGAAAAATCACTCATTCTACCATACTCACACTTTCATTCACCAAATAAATGCAAGTATAAGCGCAAAAAGCGAGGAATTTCTCACCCATTCCAAGTAATTTTTCACTCTTTCAGATTTAGATAGTAATAAAACTCGTCCTACCGCGCGTCTTCATTTATTCCATTCATATTCACCTCAGCATCTCGCCTCGCTAACTCTGCCCTCTCTTCCCCCTCCCACACATTCCCTCCACTCAAATGTATCTTCATCTCCCGCTCTACTTCTCCATCCCCCTACGTCTCCATTTCCTTCCACCTCCCACCCCTCCTCCCTCCTCTTCCACTATGCATCTACCCCTTTACCTTCCACCTTCTCGAACCCATCCCACCTCTGCCACCATCGTTCATCCTAACCTCAATTCTTTCCAAACAGTTGTTAAAAAACGCTACGCGGCCACTCCTTCCCCATCTCCTCGCGCATATATCCCTTTTCCTCTCTCTCTTCTCTCTATCCTCCTCCACGAAAGAGCGCACAGCAGGGGAATCTCGCCGAGAATGCCCCGCGGGCTCCGCTCGCGCCCGATGCTATCGGTAGCTCGCCGCCGTCGGGCGCGAGGACCGTTACTTACTCCCCCTCTCTCTTCTGCAAGCTTTAAGGGTAACCATACACCTTCTCTCTTTCTGCTCTCCTGCGCGGATTCCCCCCTCGCCTTATTTTATTTCGCGGCACTCTCGGGAGAGCAGCGGGGAAGAGAAAGGGAGAATCGAATGCCGTGAGTGCGTGGGTTGAGGGGAGAGTTACTTTTTTTTTTAATATGTATAGGTATATACCTGTGGGGGAATTTATGCCTTTCTTGTTTTGAGTTACGGGGAGACTTGGGCACTTTCTTCTTTTTCCGCGCGATATTTTTGCGCTGTTTATAAGCGGCGGGCGGAGGTGGTAGTTTTTAAATTTTGTTGGAGTTCGAGTGGTTTGGCAGGTATGCATATGTGAATGGTATAAAAAATGCAGGCGAGGTTATCAAAGTGTTAGATACAGCGCACCGTCTGGAACGTGTTTTTTGCTGAATTTATTAATTCGTGTGGATTTTGAGTTTTGCCGATCTCAAAATCGCGATAAGACGTAGATCAGAATAATAGATTCATTTTTTCAATCTACTAGTAATATTATTAAAATTAAAAGCTTCCCGACCTTACATCACCGAACAGATCAGCATCAATTCCCCGAACCGAATAAAAAAGCAACCTTCTTCTTCCCATAGTCAGACAGCCGAGAAAACAAAGGCCGGCAAACTCGCGGCGAACGTTTTTTCCTTGCTCGAAGGTGTGAAACACGAGACAGTTCGAGCACGTCGAAATTTCGATGTATATTATATTCCCGCTCCCCCCACACTACTTTTTTCTCTCTCTCAAAAATTTCATCCTCTGAAAAGGTTTAATCAACCGTGCGCGGCCAAAGAGGGCACAATGCGTAATTTAAATTCCCGCCGGCGGGAGGCTGTATTCAACAACAACCCTCCACTCTTTGCTCCCTTTCGCCTCGCTCTCTGTTTCAATGCACCGAGAGAGCGGAGACGAGAAATTATTCGTTAGGCTACGCGAACGCGGTTTATGTATACTTCGATAACTCAGTTTCGCGCGCGGAGCGCGCCGGTTCGAATGTGTGTGTGTGAGCGTGGGACAAAAAAAAAGGTGGATAGGGGGAAATATTAATTATTCAGATGCGCGTATTGTCGAGGGCGGGAGGGAAATTTAGCATGCCGGTGTTTTTTTTTTTATTGATGAGGGGGGATTCAAAATGGGGATTGAAAATCGGCGTGATTTTTAATGAGTGGAATCATTATTATATTACAATCGTATTTCACGGGATGGCTGGAAAAATGTATAGCATAATGGTGAATGTGACAAAGTCTATATAGAGCTTTATATTTTTTAAAAACGGTTATTCTTTTATTCTCGTTTTCCTGCAGCTCTCTGAAATATTCATCCGAATTAAATCATCCCATTTCAAAAAAACCATAACGATCTCATACCTCAAATTACAATCTGAAAAGTCTTTTGTAAGAAAACACCCAATTATCTCCAAACACGATTCCCTATAAAAAAATTCCATCTCACGCCCCACCGAAACGCAGCCATTCAATCCCCAAATTAGCATCCCCAAAGAAAGTAAAAACCATCCATACCGCACATACAACTCAAAAAATCATCTCTCGCACTGCAAATCGCCGCCGTCGACTCTGATTCCCGAGGAAAAATACAGAGACGCGCCGTTCACAAAGAAGGTTAAGATCGGGCATTAGGATTCCCAGCGACATCCGCGCCTAATCCCTTTAAAGGACCGTGAGCGAGCGCATACCCACACACACAGGGAGAAAAGTCGCGGCAGAGAGAATAAAAGCGTTGACTTTCCGGGCGACAAGCGCACGTCCCGATATCGGCAGCGCGCGCCCCAAAATACACTTTCTTGTTTTTCTCTATATAGGAGGACGGGAGGGAGGTATAGGGAAAGGCTGGGGAATATCGCGAGTCGGCGCACGTCTTATCGCCAATTTCGCTTTTCGTCCTGCGCAGAGAGGCGCACGCGTGCGGATGCGTGCTTATGTATGAGGGAGAGGGAGTTTTAAAGGTGAGGGAGGGATGGGTTATGCGAAGGAGTGATGGAAGAAGGAGGCAGGATGGCTCCGCGGAGGGATTCGGATTTTCGTGTCTTGGGTCGTTGTTGTAATTGAATTTGGAGCTGCTGGGTGGAAAGTTTAGCGCTGAAATGTACACTGTTGTTAAGTAAGCGTTTTTAAGGTCGTTGTTTTAGGATGACGGTGAAAGTTGCTACCTTTTGTTCGAAGTTAAAAAGAATTTTTAACAAAAAGGGCTCTTAAAAAAACCATTCGTTTCTCTGAAGCCAACTGAATCACGCTGCACACCCAAATCCCACTGAATTATTCCCTTTAAAAAAAGGGATTTTATTACCATTACCATCTTTTTATACGACCCTACCGCAAAAACAGCCACGCGGGTGACAATCGGAGGCGACTACATGCACTTCATGCACGCGAGCATAGCTTACTAAACGCTTCTTCAATTGCGAGCTCGCGTTTCTTTGAGCTACGGCACGCCGTTTTATTTTCCAGATGAAAAAGGGCAGGCAAAAAGGAGGTGAGAGCTCGTATGCGCGCCTCCATAGAAAAGTTTTCGGATTTTTCATCTGCTTTCCAGTCGCGTTTCACGCAAGCGGGTCATAATGATCGCTTCGCTATACTTTAGACGGTGCTGTAAAGGGTAGGGAAAAAATGATTTGGATAAAAGACGCGAGGAATGATTGGCGCTTTAAGTTTTCTGGGTGTAGAAAAGTAGATTATTTTGTGGGAGGATAATGGAGTGATTGGAGTTGAGGATTATTGGCGTTTTGTTTGTTTGAATGAATTATTCAATATTTGTTTTGTTGATTAACTTGTATAGATACATAGATTTGTATAGATGTAGAATTTTCTTTAAATGATTTTATTTTTAATAAAAAAATTACATTCAATGTTCATATACGATAAAGTTTATTATTTTTAGAACATTGTTATGTAAAAAAATTTTACTATAAAAATTAACAACCAATAATTCATAACAATGTTTTTCTGCTTTACAATAGCAGTATAATGAACAATATTTCAATCTGCAAACAAAAGCGACGAGTTAATAATACTGTTTTTTTTTAAAGGTTTGATGATAACATTTTTTTTAAGACGATCTTTTTAATTATTTAGCAAATCAAGATGAATTCAATAGAAAGAATCAAATTTTGTAAAAGTGTGAGCTGTCGCACAATTTCATAAAGTTTCTACTTTAGCAAGTTCAAAAATATAGTACATCAAATAATTAACGCCTACTGTTATATAATAAAAATAAACACGAGAAAATATACAGAGTAAATTCATATACATTTAATTAATTAATGGAGACAAACAGTTAAACTCATAAATCAAAATATATTTTAAATGTTGAGTTTGATACATGTTTAAATAATCAAGACAATGAATCCGAGTGTGCTTATTATTTTATTAGTTATTTTGTTTTCAGTTAACACTTATAACTGTGATGTAAGTGATGGTTAAAAATTATTATTAAAAAATTTTTCTTCAGAAGGCGACAAAAAACAATTAAAGAGAAAAAATATTATTATACACTGTATAAATAAACACTATACCGTATAAATAATAATAACTTGTAGGACTATGTTGGCGTTAAACTCGAAGATATCGTAGTAGAATATGTAAATGGCACTTATTTTGATGCAGATACGTTTGATATATCAATAAATTATCAGTCTGACACTGTTAATAACTTAGGAATGACCATTGATATAATTGAAGATTTACCAAAAGATATAGCGGTAAAGTACTACACTGTATTACTATTAAATTTTTTATATGCTAATAAATCATGATATTTTTTTTCATTTTATTTAAATTTCTGCTCTAGTTAAAATTAAAAGTTTGGGGTTATGCTTTTGGCCAGTATAATGTACCAACTGGAGTCAACATTGATATGAATCTTTGCAATGATAAATTGAGAGATTATTTTTTCAAGACAATATTTATGACAATGGGATTTGGAGGCGAATGTCCTCCGCCAAAGGTTTGGCTAAATATATTGTTTGAATTTTCAATATCTTACATAATTTTGATTAAATGATAATTTTTATACTCTTTGCAATTTCAAATAATAATTAATAATTTTACTAGAAAAATAAAAATAGCAAACACTTTTTACATAAGTAACAGTTTTCTTTTTATGTACAGGGAAAATATCAAAATAATGGCTTTGATCCCAACGTAGGCGGATTACCTGTACACATTTTACCAGGTTTCCGTTTACTTCTTGAAGCAGAAGCCTATGCATCAAACATAATTTTAGTAAAAGCCAAAAGTTACCTTCAAGTATTATAAATTTTTGTATTTCTTAATGTTGATTATTGGTAAAATAAAATATTCTTTACAAAACTATCAATTTTATTTACATCAATCCATTTTTATCAAAAATAAGACGTTCAAAGAATAAAAAAAGAATGTTCTTTACTAAATAAATTTATGTAAAATAATTTTTTGCAAAAAAATAAATTTTATTTTGTAATGTTTCAACTTTTTATAAATTAAAAAGAATTTAAATAAGTTACTTAATAATAATAAGCTAGAAATATTAATATATTTTAATGTGAACAAAAACGAAAAAAAAAAAAATTTATAAAAGTTACCGAATAGCAAAAGGCAATTAGATGTCTTAAATGAAGGTAACACAATAAACCACGTTGGAACATTGATTAATACTTGTAAAATAATAATGACCAATGAAAACAATAATAAATTAAGAACAATAGATACTGCACAACTATACTATTTACTCTGTAGTATCCAGCAGTGAAAAGTTGCACAACAATAAAGTATAACTTATGAAGTTTTGATAGAAAATAAACTAAAAATTTCTAACATTTTTGATAAATTTTTATTAAGTTTTTTAAGAATCAATTCAAATTAAACTTTTTATGTAATTTTAATACAAGGCTAACCCAATTTTTATAAAATTAACAAAGTATATATAAAAAAAGTTAAAATTACAGTGAATTGATTTATTAAAAACAATTTAACAATCATATATCTTTACAATTTTGAAGAAATGTATTTTCGTATATTTATATCAATAATTGGAGTCCTTGGTTTAATAAAGACTTGTAGTGGTGAAGTATGTCCCTCTCCATATTAAAATGTGAAAAATACTTTGTCAGTGATTAATATCATTACAATTATTTTAGGACTATCTAAAAGTAAGGGTTGAAGATATTGTTGTTGAGTTCGTGAATAGTACGTACTTTGATGAAAATACGTTTGATTTATCTGTAAATTATATTGAGAATAGTCATAGTTCTATAAGTATGAGAATAGACATAATTGAAGATTTACCACCAGACATATCCGTTAGTAAAACTATTACTATAATAAGATTCTTTCTAAAATATTCACGAATCTGGAAGTACTAATAAAATTTTTCCTATTTCAACAAAGATGAAACTACGAGTATGGGGTCATGCTTTTGGCCAATATAACGTACCGACTGGAATAAATATGGATATTGGCGTTTGTAATAACAAATTGAAAGATTATTTTTTTAAAACTGTATTTACTCAAATGGGTTTTGACGGAGGGTGTCCACCAAAAAAGGTAACAAATATTTATGACAATAAAATAATATTATTAATTCTTCTATAGATACCAAAACCATTCTAATACAAGTGATATAATTATCATCAAACTAGTATGTAATTTATAATTTACCTTATACAAATATTATAAAACTTACTGAGTGATTTAGAATAAAATATTTAAAGTTTAATATAAAGTATAGTTGTTATGAGATCTTGATTTGGTTTAATCTTTTTATTTAGGGAAAATATGAAAACCGTGATTTTGATCCTGAAGTGGGTGGATTTCCTTTGCGAATACTGCCTGGTTTCCATCTTCTATTAGAAAGTGAAGCGTATTCGAAGGATATAATCATAATGATAGTTAAAACTTATGTTCAAGTAGTTTAATTTATTTTTTGTTGAATCAAGAGGCGTGATGCCTCTAAAGCAAGTAGTGATTTTATGCATTATATTTGATACTATTTCAAAACAATTATTTTGAGAAAAATAGTATGAGCATGTATAATAAATTCTATTATTCTAATTATAAAATGAAATAAAAACTTTTAGTAAAAAATCTTTCAATATTGTTAGTTTTTTGAAACAAATTTTCCATGTAAATTTTATTAATGGGGTATGATAGTCCTACTTTATCGACATCTACAAATTATATAGTTTTTTGACCATTAAAAAAAATATATT
>UELX01004217.1:0-19009 GCA_900480035.1 Eupelmus urozonus
GCATGCGCAGATGCTCGGACCGCGCGAAGAGTCTTATTGTTTAATTGTTATAAACAATTAGGCGGTTAACAAACTGTGCATCTGTAAATATATAAAATCAAAATAAAAGAAACGAACTTTTATTTGTTTTTTTTTTTTTTAGAATCAAAACATTTTTGTTTTTTCTTGTAACAAAAATGTATCAAAATTGCAGCTACAATTTTTTTCATTTTTTTAAACATTTTTAGTTTTCTAATCGTAGAGTGTTCTAACTTTTAAAGGAAGAAAAATATTTTTATTTTACAAAAAGTAAATAAATGCTTGATTCTTCTGTTTTTGCTTTTATTATGATCCAACTAGAGTAGTTTGTCTATTTAATTCCTGCACAATATTCATTTAACGCAGGACTAAATAAACGAAATCCATAATGTTCAAAACAGTTTGCTTTAAGAACTGAATAAGATACTTTGCAGACGTCTACTCTGTATTTGATCAAATTTCAGAATTGAAGAGAATTTTAAAAATAAAATAAGATACTTTAATTTTTACATTATTATGTATACATTTTCAGAAATTATATTTTTGCACATAGAAATGATAAAAATTAACAATTCTTCTTACATTATGGCGCAACTTGAAATAACCGAACAACAATTCTTTTTAAACAATCTAACTATTATTAATACTTTATCATCTACTATATTTTTAAATATTAAATAATTTTTTTGATAAATTATTTTGATATGATACTTTATTTAGTATATATATTCCTTTTTGGAAAGATTAAAATTAAGAATGAGGAAGCAAAGAGACAATGAATAAGCAGAAGTTTTTTTTATAAATTACGTTTTTTAAACTACAGTTATTGTTACTTATATCAGTAAGGATAAATAGGTAAGTAATAGCTATCATCAATTTTCACACAAAACTTTATTTTGTAAGAACAGTAATTTGAATGGCGAAATCATGTCACGAAATTTAAGATATAGCAAAAGTGAAGAAGCAAGGTCAGAAATAAAAAAAATTACACCTGAGTTCATTATCGTAAAAATTATACTCTAAAATTGCATGTAATGTGGTGAGAACAGCCTTCGCGATTTCAAAACCCTCACTAAACTGTACATGTTCCAACAAAATAGCTTTTGCTGACCGAGAAAAATTAAAAAAAACTATGCCTGATCAAAAAAACTTATTTTACTCTGAAATTCCAAAAAGCATTCAGCACTTTTATCCCGAAAATTTCAGTAACTCTACAGTTCGAGCGTTCCGATCAACACACCTGCTTTATGTACTTGAGGCGTATATCGCACAGCTTACTGCAATCAGCGCGCATTAACGCGCTACCATAAAGGCCGCATTTGCACAATATCGAAATACAAGAGAGAGGGAAGAGAGTGTGGAGAGAAAGAGATGGTAGCAAGGCAATAATGCGAGCGTCGTCGCGCTCGGCTAGTGGAAGTGCATCGAAGATGAGCGATTATTGCGCTCGTTAAAGCCAGGCGCTTGTACGCGTTAGTGTGTTTGCTTGGCGCGCAGGTACTTTTGTCGTAACGCGCCGCGGCTCGCGAAAGAGGCGCGGGAATGCGTAATTGCAGACGACGAGAGTGATTGATAGCGCTTGAGGTTAATGGATTGTTACGGCTCCGACTTTTAATGTCGCGCGCGCGAGCTAGGCGCGCGCAGGCGCGATGAAGTCGTGCCACACTGCGAGGAGGCTCCCAAGGAGGTCCTTTGTACCAGGAGCGCTGAGCGCCTCTTCGGCAGGTTCGTTCGAGGAGGTGGTTTACGAAAATATATCTTTGATGTGCGTGTCGATGAAAGTGACTGTCGCTCGGGGTTTCTGTTAATAAATTGAGTTCATTAATTTTGTGAGGAAATTGATGAAATTTTTCGTATATCGATTGTCGTTATTCACGTTTATCAATCTGCCATTTTGTATTTAATTAGGTGCTGAAAATGGCTAATAAGTCATCTGACAATTCCTTACATTTTTTCCGATGTCAAAAAGTGATTTATTTTCATGTCTAACAAATGCCAGGCATATGGTAATGAGCTATTCTAAAGTGAATTACATTATCGGAATAGTTACATAATTTGGTCTATTAAAAGAAAAAAAAATGAAGGAACGCTTAGCACTCACAATAGATAGTAGCTATTTTTAAATATTCCGAATAATTTACCAACTTTTGCTCGAAAGAATCTGAAACTGCTCTCATGAAGTTTTAAATAACCGCCATAAAAGGCAAAATCGTACGTACTGGCGCGTCTAGCGGGTACTTGCTGGAACACGATTTTCTACATTATCCGACAAACTTTTCCATGCATAATATAAAAAGCTTTTAATAACAATGAATATTTCCGGTGCATATCGTGCGTGTAGGCAGGCATTATTATGTGACGGCGAAGGAACTTTTTCCATTGAGAGAATCGTGAACGCAAATCGACAAATGAATATTAACGGAAACATAGAATAAATAAAAGGGAAACGCTTGTGAGTGGCTTTCCATCATTGCGATAAATATTTTAGGTCAATAAAGAATCAGATGTACTCAAACCGTCTTTAATTTTCGATTTGCCCTTGATATTGGAATGACCTGCGTAACTAGGGGGTAGTGAACTTTTATATTTTTTCAAAGGACCAAGATTTGTATCATGTATTTGCAATAATAAAATTATGGAATAATTGTATTTTTATATTATTTTTGTTGTATTCAATGTTATTTGTTTGAGTATTGTAGGTATTATTATTCGATACATTTTTAATGATAATTTTCAATTTCTTTTAAAGATTCAATGTAAGATTTAACATTTTGTATTGTACCTTGAAAAATAGAACATCTTCATTGTTCTTTTATTTGATATTATTGTGTTACAAATAGATGAGAGATACGTTACATAAAAGATGAGAGGTTGAGATTATTTCTTCTAGGTAAACTAAAGGTTCCGTGTAGATTTTAAGAAAGTGATTGATCGTATAGCTATATGTTTGTTACAAAACATTCAAGTAGTCGTAGAGAAGATAAGAAATTAAGACTGAGGAAGCAGGCTTTTCAATCATTATATTTTGTTATATAAACGAACTTTATCAAATATTATTAATCAATAAATCGTAAAATTGGAAACAATGCATTGATGGTTAAATAATTATTAGATGTAAATATTTTTTTAAAATGTAGCGAAAGTGTGGAATTTCTTCATGTAAAAGAAAAAAGGACATACAACCTATTCGATTGCCTTGTGTCATTTTTCATCCAATACCTCAATTAATTACTCTTATTAATATGAAATCATTAATATTATTTGAAATTTTTTCATGATAGGTTTTCATTGTCAATCAATAATGTTTCCCAGTTTAAAAATGATCTAAACTGTCTTAGCATAACACATCAAAGTAGCAATTTCATCCAACCGAAACGTTACCAATACCCACCATAATAAGCAGCTTATCTTCTCGCAACTAAACGAGCCACTCGCAAAATTCACCTCGCATTACCACCTCGTAAATCCTCTGATAACCCAGCAGCTGCATCGCGCCCATCTAAGATCTCAAGCTCGACGCAATTCCGCAGAAGGGAAGGTAAATAGGCGTCATCATCTAGGCGCTCTCCTCTCCCTTAAAAGGTTAGAGCAACCGTGTCGAAACGATCATTACGCCTCCATCGCACGGAGAAAGAGAGAGAGAGAGAGGAGGGGGGGGGGCAAAGTACGAATCCTGACAATATTATGATTTATAGCGTAATGCGCGCCGCTGGTAATCGGCCCTCGCGCGCTACGCAGCTTATACATATATATGCGATGCATCACGAGGCGAGCGCCGGTTGACAAGTTGACGAATCATTTTGCGCTGTCGTTCAAAACGCGCATAAATAAAGCCGTGAATGCGCGCGCAGCCGCTCAGATATACGGTAACGAGCGTGTGCAGCTTGCCGGGCACGCGCGCTCGCGCGCCTCTGATTTATGCTAATGACTCCTTTATTATACAGTTATTCATTTCTCGTGTGCCTGGCGCGCTCGCGGGAATTGTGAATTTCTATTTTTTACCGGCCGCTCCGGCTGCGCAGGTTAGCCTGGTTCTTTCATTTTTTTCCCTCCTCCCAGCGCGAAGACGCGGATGACAAAGGGCTTTGCTTAATGTTGCGCAACATTGAGATCGTTTACGGGGCAATATCGTTGCGGGCTCCGCATGCGAGAGATATTTCAGTGCTTTTGCGAGCGCGCAGGGCCCAACACAGGCAGGGGGAGGGGGGAGGGAAAAGCGCGGAGAGAATCATTCCGAGCGCCGAGGCTTTGTATTTTATAGAGCGACGAGATTTATGCGAGGAGTGCAGTTCGCGAGAGGTCTTTTTTCCCGCTACGGTAATTTCTGCCGAGGATGAATGGATAGGCGCGCGGGAGAGCGGCTTCGTTAATGAATGTTTACAACATTATGGAAAGCAGCCGCGCTTTTTTTTCGAAAGGTAGGCGTTAAAATTGCCAATTCAGTCTGTGGTAATAGTACTATAATATCTCGTTTGGATATGGAGAAGGTACCTTTTTTCTCCTACCTCTTCAATGTTCAATTATACTTTCAGCCGAAGAGTTGAAGAAATTTTAACTAAAATTTATCGGAAATAAATCGAATGCTCTAACAGTAACCGTACTTCAAGGTTTTCTCTCTCGAATTTCAAAACACGCAACTGATGAACGCAAAAAATACCCCGGTAAAAAATAGGTACCTCAAACAGAATCCCCAGCAGCGCGTATATCGTTTTACCAACCTTCACAGCATTCCCGCGGTATCTTCTCGCCTCGAAACGACCCAGAGCTCGAATCCACAACCAGCGCGAAAAGTAATATTATATATATTGTAACGCAAGAAGCATCCAGCCATCCTTCAAGCGTATATCCTTCAAACTCGCTGTCGCAAGCGCGCGCATTTTCGTGCTCTCGCTGTCTATACCGCAGCTCGAAGCCTCGATTTTGCACTCTAAATACCCGGGCGCGGAATGCGGCTGAGTAAAAAAGTAGGCATGCACATACAGGTGTAAAATTCAGCGATCTGGCCCCCGCGTGCCTAGAATTTCGCGCTTGCATTGCTTCCGCCTTTGTCTCACGCTTCCTTGTCGTGAAACTCGATTGCGCGAGTGGCTCCCGGAGCATTTGCAGTGCTCTTTGACGCGCGCACGATCGTTTTGGAATAGTAGCACGCTACCTATATACGGGGGGCGCTTTGGGTTGTGTAGTCGTTTTCTGGAAAGAGCCTGAAACACGGCTGCGCTGCTTTTAGCGGAGGCCCTGTTTCGTTCAGTTTTCACGTTTACATTTTGACTGATGAAAATAAATAGCAGAGATGCGAGGGAGTATTCGAAATAGAGATAAAGCCAGTCGAGCATGAATGATACATCCATTTTACCGAGTCATTTTTTAATCACTTTGTAACGATTGAATCGCGCAAAATTAACGTAAAAGGTATTACGTGTAGCCGGCCTCAGAGAAACACATCTCCCATAACCATCAGGCGCACTCCCGCAGCTTTGACGGGAGAGAAAGAGAGGGAGAGCTCTAACGGCCGATGCGATACTCGCTCGTGCGCGTTTCACGATTTTCTATATGAATAATAATTAGTATATGCATGGCAACTGTGCTGCTGCCGCGCTCTTTGCCCCGAAGGCGCACCTTTGGCCCGAATTTCGGACGGTCAGCCGAATATACCGACTTGGTTAAAAGCCTAAATGGAAATAGGTATAGTGGCAAAAAGTCCAAAGCGACTCAAAGGTATTCGCCTCTCCGTCCTGAGCCACGGGGGAGAATTAATTATCGCCTTTAATTATTGCCTCGGCGCGCAGCGCAGCGCGGGCCCCTTTTTTGCTGCGCGAGGGCGGGGGGATTGGTTTTTGAATGAGGATTTCGCGCGAATAGCGCTAGATTCGTTTGATTCCAAAGCACTTTAGCGCCGATCTTCCTTTGAGCTAAGAGCCGCAGTTGCGTTTAGCTTGTTTCTGTAGGGAATTGCTGGTTGAAGTATTTCGAAGAGGAAGCTTGGCGAGGCCGTGCGTGCGCGCGTGTGTCAAAGTTTCGAGCTGCGCACAAAGAAGCCGGGATTCCGAAAAGCTCAAAGGCTTCTGATTTAGTTTTTTATATTTGTCTTTTGTTTCGAGAGGCCGAAAGGACTTTGAGATACGTTGCCTTTGCACGTATCGTCTAGTTGGATTTTTTAATTAAGGCTGAAGCAATCGGTTTGCGGATGAAAGAGCTCCCATTAATTACGAATTTCCTATTAATTAAAAATACATTGGAAAGCAAAGCGACCGTTTAAAGCAATAAGTACTTGTTTAAAATTAAGACAATTAACTTTTTATTCATAGCCAGCTTTTTTTCTAAGCAGCTGAAGGCATTAAACGCATTTTAAAAGCCATTAAAAAATGAGTGAAATAGTTATAAGTAACCTTGCCTCCTGACATAAGCTATCATAAACTTGTTACACGATTAATTAATACGTCTAAATTAGGTGTCAAGAGATAATGAGGTGTCAGAAATGAAGAAAGATATCGTAAGAGATGATTTCTGTACACAGTAATTATTAATTAAATTTGAATAATATTAGATTGAATTCTTTGATGCAAATCATATCAGCATTATTAAACACAATCTTTACAGGCGCCTTGACATATTCAAATTAATTCAACAGATAATGCGTTTGATGACGAGATAAAGAGTTAACAAAATATGATTGCAATTAAAATAGTAAAAGGGTTTTACGAAAATGATTTTAGACCAGAAATCAAGGTTTTTTCTAAGACTAGACATAAGTGACGTTGAATTTTCGTAAGTATTATTAGAACGAATTAAAAAGGTAAGTATTAATTTAAAATATCTAAACAATATATTGTGCAATTAGGTAGGAAAATTACATTTTTCTAGCGAGGATGATCTTTGATCATTAGTGGGAGCTGTGAGCGCCAAACATGCTCGAGTTAGACACGAGTACTTAAAAAAATCATCCAGGTCTAAAAAAACCACTTTCTTTTTTGGTGTACACTATGCTTTTTTTTTAAAGAGCATGCATAGACATGTATTATTTTATTTTAAAAAATTTAAAATTATTCAAAAATTTTCAAATATTTACCTAATATTCAAATTTTACAAATTTAAAAAATTTTTAAAACATTAAAAGTATTTTTAATATTTTCATTAATAAAACTTTTTTATTTTCGAATAATAGAAGGAACAAAATCTTTCATCTCGCTGCGTAGAGAAATTTGACTTTTTATTCGTTTTTGAAGCACGAAAAAGAGCCTTTGCATATGTAAAAAAAAAATAATTATTTTATCAAGCTAAAGATATTGTTGCATTGTGTTACTAAATGTCCAAATAAAGTATAAATTTAGATAGGTGTAAACTTTATTTACTAAAAATAACAATATACGATTTTATTCTGCGAGGGGCTCGGTAACTTGATAAAGAAAGGACCCCAAAAACAAAAGGGATTCCGAAGAGCGCGAATATAATGACGATTTCCTAGAAAATGAGCGATAGCAGCGAGAGGCAGCAGTAGAACGTAGAGGGAAGACACGCGAAATAGCTGCAAATTGTATTCGTCACAGGGACGTTATCCCGATGGATAATGAGAGGCGATAAAGCCGCTTGCCAGATACATCAGCCTGCACGCAGAGCGTTGAGCGCGCGGCGCGCAGCACGCGGAATTTATGGGCCAATAGATAAAGCCAGTGGGAAAGAGAAAGAAAAATAGAAATAGAAAGACAGAGCATAACGAGATAGAGGAAAAAATGAGCGGAATGTCCAGGCGACGTTGAATTTTCCCTATTTTCGTTTTATAATTTTCTCTCTTTCTCATTTCCTTCTGACAAATGAATTACGGTCTTAAAACACTGAGCGCGCGTATACGCGCTGCCGGTGCGCGCACACTTTACTACTGTCTATATGCTTGCAATTAAAGTTGCAGGATAATAAACAAATCCGCGGCAAATTTATCTGTCGTCGCGCTCGCTCGTCGCGCGCATATGTGTGTTTTACTGAACGCCCGCGACTAGGAGATATGTTTACGTGTAGGAGTTTACAATCGTGACGATGACACACACGTATACGTGTCTACTTAAGTGCGCGCGCGCCCGCTTAACCCGATAATTTATACGCAATTATTCGGCTCGTTACGGCTTAAAAGTAGCCGCGCGATATTCAATTAGTGCTTTCGGTGATTGATTCATTGCGCATTGACAAAATCGCACGCGAGTGGCCTCAGGCGGCTTGCAGATATACGGCCAAGCGGCTTTCTCGCGGGATATTGGATACGGGCAGTAAAAGCTGCCAATGGGACTGGCGGAATTTTAAATTTGATTTTTATTTCGTAATTGGATTTTTTTAGCACTTCGAGTTTTACTTATGCTATCGCTTGATATACGGATCGATACTTTGTCTAAAATATTTACTAGCATAGAACGCTGACTTATATGTATTAGAGAATCGATAATCAAATATTCTGAATTAAAATATAACTATATATATATATATACATGTCATTAACATTAGCTCTCAATTATTTTACAAGCTGAAACTTCACTAAATCATTAATTTAGTGAAGTTTCAGCTTGTAAAATAATTGAGAGCTATAGCGGGGCAGGTGGATAATACGTTATTAAGTTACATCGCTATAATCTTTAATCTAAAATAATTGTACTTTGCATTAAACTTATTAAATTTTTAAAAACTAGTGTCAATTTTTTAAAAATTTTTTCTTGTCATAATTCATAAAAATTAATATAGGTCATTTTACGAGCTCCTATAAATAACCATCTAGATTAGATTATATTATTAATGTACTTTTGGTAATCGATTGAGATCTACTTAATGCCTAGCTAGGTTTTAAGAAAAATTTCAAAACTTAGCTTTAACAAATTAGATGTCTACCAAGAGGACTATGAGCTATATAAGCAATAATAATTAATGAATACATTTTAATTAATAGTTTGTCCTTTTTATTATATTGGGAAGTAAACATATCTAAAATTTAAAGACAAATAATGGCACTATATTCTAAGTTATTATCATTAACCTCATTACATAGTTTTAAAACTAAATTTGATTTCAAGTAATTTTGATAAACGATAAAAAATTGTGAATGTTTGAAAAATTGTGTTTACTTGTTTTGTTTTAAAGTGTCGCAAAGAATGTAATCCTCAAATTTAATTTTGGAACAGCATCGCAGTGCAATTAAAGTCCAAGAGTTTCGAAAAAGTTATTCTTTAAAAAGTAGATGACAGCCTACAATTAAAATTAACTAATGTTTCCTTGATAAGTACACTGACATAAGTTACGCAAATGCTCCTTTATTATTCAAATGCGAAGACCTATTTTTACACTCCAAACATTTTTTGTACTTGAAAATCCAGCCTTCTCTCTTTCTCCCTCTCTCTCTCTCTCTATCCATTCCAATCTATCAAGCTCGCACAATAAAGCCAAAAAGCATCACTGCCCGGACGAAGCCTAATTGACGGATTATTAAGGTAGACAGAAGTTTTCGAAATTCTGCTGTTTACGAAAGCCAGAGGAGCCCAGACGCTCTCGCTTGCAATTATATCCCCTGAAAACGCGTGTGCCGACAATCAAAAGTCCCGTCGCCTCTCGTCAAAGGAATCGACAGCGCGTCTATCTCGGCGAGCGCGCTACCGGCGTGCATCAAATAAGCGAGTTGTCTATCCTCCTCTCTCCGTTGCCCGGAGCCATATCAATTCACTTAGCGGAGATGCGCGTCGTTTGTGCGTGTCCTTTTCAAGATCGAGACTCTGGCTCTCTTTGTGCGCATGTTGAGCAATTCGCCGCTGGGCTCGCGTCTACGGCGGATCCCTCACCTTAATGGTTAATCAAAAGCTAATCAAGTTGGAAATGATGATAGGCCGGGGAAAAAAAGGCTTATTTGCCCGTAAAAGGATTTCGAGCGGCGTAATGATTGTTTCAGTGCGCTGGGGATTAATAAATGTAATTATCAGCTTATTCGGGGCAGGCATTATTATGGCGCGAAACGAGATTGACACTTGGTTTCGATTAATATTACATTTTTTGAAAGCTCCGAGTGTTAATTATTATATTTCTGATTAAAATCCATTTTCGGCATGATAATAATATGTTGTAAAATAAGAAGCGATGCCTCATAATCAATTAATTTCACTTAAAACATTATAATTTCATTATATTAAGCCAATATTATTATGACAACTACTGCATACGAATATTGTTCGATTATTAAACATATTGATATTTGTAGAGAGTAAGACGTTAAACTTCATTCCGACTTTGTAATAAATCACTCGTTATCTCGATGCTTAATAATTCCCCGCAATCCCACGAAAACGCACATTACTTGTATATCAGCAGCCCCGGGAATTTCATTCCATTAAAACTCGATAAATCTTCTCTCCCAAAGCGTGCAACGCATCCGCAAAAGCGCCGTTAGATAAGCCACGCAGGCCCAACTCAAGCGCTTCAGGCATCCTCCGCAGTGCTTGAGTGAGCCATACGCGCTCGCGCATCGGATGCGCATTTTTCGTTCGATTAATTTTTCCCTTGGCCGCGCGGGCGCGCAGTCTCGATTCGATCTCGCGCGCGCGCACGCGACATACGCGCGAGCGCCGAAGGCGGGGGTGTAGTGGGGGGGAGGCGACCTTTCTCGTTGAAAGTGAAAGCCGCGCTGCGAAGAAGAGCGTAAGTATAGAGAAGTGTATTGAGAGAGAAGGAAGGCTCTCGAAATTGCAGAGAGCTAACGCCGGAGCGCAGCGGCGTTCGCAGGCGCTCGGGATATATACCCGAGTGACCTACTCCAGATCGATATTTCAACACCTCTCGCGCGTATTATATTAGCCGCACACGCGCGCACGCAGCCTGTCTGTTTGCGCCTCGCCTGGATGGATATAGCCGAAATAGACGTCGCAGAGAGGGAGGGGGGGGGCAAGAGGGAGAGCCATCTTCTCTCGCGACGCGTTGGAAATAGCCTAATTTGAATATAGACTGACTGACTGACTGCGCTCGAGTATCCTGCCTCTCTCCCTCTCTCTCTCTCTCTCTCTCTCTCTCTCTCTTTCTGCCTCTATATCTATCTCTCTTCCTCTGTCACACTCCCATTATGCGAGCTCTGACAATTAAGTTGGAGCAGCGATTGCTCGCTTGTTTCTGTCTATCACTCTATCTCTCTCTCTCTCTCTCTCTCTCTCTCTGTCTCTCTCATTCTCTTTGCTCGTCTGGATGATGATGCAGTGCAAGAAGAGGGCGGATTTGGATTTAGACACTTTATTGGATTTCGACATTTCGATGCGGGCAAACGAGCGAGCGGCGATTTCAATCTTGGACGGATCGCGTGAGTATTTTGGTGATGAGTACGTCGGAAAGTTTGGGTTTAGATTTCAATATTAGTTTTGTAAGTTGTTTTCAGATGGATTTTTTATGCTGGGAGAAAGATTGAATAATTCCAATGGATGCTGTTTTTTTTATGACATTTGAAAGGACTGTGAGTTATTTCATTAAGACATTGAAAAGTAAACGTAAATAGAGTGATATAATTCTCTCTATTATTCAAACTGTTATTGCTGCATCTTATTATAAAACCGCATAAGAACTTTCATTTCTCACACGTCATTAATCAAACGGTTTAAAAATTTTCTTTAAATTTACAATTTATCCAGCAATAAATTATTCACAATCTTTGCAAAGTAATTTAGCAACACTGCATATTCATTGATCCTCTATAATTCAAAGTGTTGAGATAAATATTTACTTGTGCAGTTATTTCTTATCCAGCATTAAATCTCAATATTTTTCAAAATCACATTTCTCTCCAATCCAAGTTGTATACGAATTTTAAAATCTGCTTGTGGTTTTCATCCCAAAACTACATATACCATCGCTCTCATATATCTTTCTTTATTACAATAACCAAGCCTGAAGAGTCGGAAAAACATATGAGGTTCATATCGCTTTAATATCAATTTTACGTAAGGATTGCGCAAAATGAAAATTTACCAACCCAAATGAATATCATCCCGTGTAGGGTAACCATGTAAAGATGAAATGTAACTACTTGAAATGGACACGTATGCCTCTGGCAAAGACCCGGAATGTAGGAATTTCGTCAACCCCAATAAGGCGGGTTGTTAAATTCCCGTGGAGGATCGTTATATGAAAGCTACTCTCGTTTTAATTCGCAGGGCTTTGCGAATCTATTCCACCTTATCCCATTATCGTTCTTTGTATTACGCATCATATAATTATTTTTGTGCTGCCTTATGAATTAGGTCGTTTGAAATTCAAAGAGTTTTGAACTTTATGATTAGTTGAGCGGACAAGAGCGAATATGAATTTTGAAAAGATTGGAGCAATTTTGAACGATGACGGAACAGTAGCTGCGGCCTGCAAATAGTACGTGCGAAATTTTGATTTGATCATGATTGATTGGCATAATCGAATTTCAGATCAGATAAAAAATATCGCTTTATGAATTTTTTTCTAGGACTTGATTAAAAAATGAAAAGCTTTTCACGTTTTAATTGTGACGCAAATTATAGCTTTCAAATATCAATTTTTAAATTACTAATTGCCGAGACAAAATGGCATAAATTTATTAATTTTCAAAATTAAATAAATAGCTTTCTCCTAAACGTCGCTCAATAATTTTACGTTTTGTATTTACAGTTTCAAAAATCAAAGAATTTTAATTGTTTACCCACAATTTATGACACTGAGACGCTCATGACTTTCGTATCCTTTTCTTATCTTACTAAAAGCAACAGTCGAATAATTAAACCCAGCGTAAAAGCCCATTAATCCTGATTCCCTCATTCTTCTCTCGCTTTTCTCATTCCAATCTCGAGGCACGTCGGGCGTGTTTGGCCCTCTCGCTCCATGCAAATGTCGCCTCCTTAACCAAAATCACAAGCGCGCGCAATATAACATAAGATCATCCAGCAAGGTTATACCCTAGAGGAATGACGCGCTCATGCTCGCAGATATTTCTACCAGAAACGCACTCTCGGATAAAATCCTTTGACTAGCTCAAAGCGTGCCGTGCGCGCGCCAGCTAAATACAAATTATTGCGGCTTCGCCAAGCCTAGCTGCCGTGCGTATATAAACGCTCGCGCGTGCGGATATAATCAGAAAAATCTTGCGTACTCGCGCTTGATGATTCAGCTGCGAGAGACGATGAACAATGCGGCAAAGGAGAGAAAGATGAAGAGCAGAAAGTCAGGAGATGTCTTCTTTTGAGGTGGCCTTGCGGCATTGGTGTACTACGTGCTGTGATCGTGTAGAAGGTCTGGATTTGATCGTTGATCCAAGATGGATTGATTACTTACTTTTTTTTTGATAAATGTTTTGGTACTATGATTGAGCCGCGGCTTCTCATTTAGTTATAAAGTAGATACGATGATCGATAGAGCGCGCGAAATATATAAACAGTGGCTTTGTGCCGCTCAGCTTTCTAACCGCTTTATTAAGTAAATAAGAAATGAGTAATGGTCGAACTTGCTGATTAACTCGTCAATGTTGATTAAAAATGTATCGCTTCTCTATAACTCTACAAGCTAGAATTGCAAAAATTTATCTTGCCTATATTGTTTTTTATCAATTGCAAATGAGAATGTAAATATTTACTGATCAAAATAGCTAAAAGTAAAATAGTGACTGTGAGTAAATAAAAAACATTGATAAAATAAAATAGCAATATACCGTTAGTTATAAGAGAAAATTGAATATCAAATATAATCCGTAAAATAAAATTAATGGCTTTGTGAACGATATCATAACATCGCGCTTGCGCGCTCCTTACGCAACAATCGCGGGTAGAAAAAGAAAAGCGTGTAGCTAGACACTCGCGAAGAGCCGTGCATTGAAAGCGCATAAAAAGCCTCTTAATCCTTCTTACAAAAGATTTAATATCCGCAGAGTCTCGCGCTGAAAATAAAGCGCGCCAGAAAGAGAAAAGAAAATCGGCATTCTTTGCACCTAGTACGTTATTACATTGTTTAGACCCGATATTTCATTCGAAAGCCCGCGCTGGGTGTGCCTCGCGTTTAATGTCACGGGAGCAGTTCGAAGCATGCATACACAGAGCTCCCCGATCGTGAGGGAGAGAGAGAGTGACTGTACTACTCCGATTATCGACCGATGATCGCGCGCACCTTCGCTCTTTATCTCGCGGTCTCAGGCTCTTCTTTCGGGCTTTCGTGAGCAGGCCGCTATATTGCAAGAAAAGCTGTACGTGAAAATGAGACAAGAGAAAGAGGGAGAGAGGAGGGACAGGCAGACGTATAAAGGAGGTTGTTGAAATTGTTTGGCTGTTGGCTTAAATAGACGAGGAGAGGGCGTCACGAGTTCACGATCGAGGCACATCGAGAAATTAATATAAGTGGCAACCGTCAGTGCTAGGATTTGGAAGGATTCGTTATACATTTAAACCTGTCATTGTTGTTTTCAGCGTGGTGAATTTTTTAAGCTATGTCAAATCTCGTGTCATAACTGTCTTAATAAACAACTTGATTACTCGAAGTGAAACTTGAATAAAAGTCACTTATTTTTTACTTAAGTTAACCTTATAATTTGGATAGGATTTAATGAAAAAGTATCAATCGAAAAATTACTTAGAGTCGTCGAGACACGTAATCTAGTTATGACTGATTTAATTTCAAATTATGCCGGTTGACTGCACCTGTATATTCAAATCCTTTCAACGTATACTCTTCTACTCAAAAAATATGCGTATATTAATTTTTTACATTAACAAAATTGCAGGTTTTTGCACTTTTCAAAAATGACTCATCAATTTCAGATGCATATTTTAGAATATTTCTATAACGTTTTGATTGGATTAGTGATACTCTTTCAAATTCCATACTGTATTTTTTTTACTGTGAAAATAAAAACAATATTACGCTTTTCTGACTTTTATTTTTGTCTAGGTAGTCAGTTTCAATATTTATATTTTAGTATATATGGCGATTTTTGTTTCTTAAAAGGCATAAAAGAATCACAGAAGTATTTTTGCGCGAGTTTTGGTAAATATCTTTATACACTTACTAGAGAACTTCGCGAAATAGGAAAATTTTGCTATCGCGCATATAATTTAGATTCATTTACTTACAGAGGCAACGATTTACAATTTCCTTACTGTAAATATTGTAAAGTGTAGGTATTAAAAATAGATATTTATATACAAATTTTAGCCAGAAGATGCTTTATTGACAAAAAATGCATTTTTATTTTTCATGAAAAGTGTATGTCATTTTTATTATTTAGTAAAAAAAAGCATGGGATAAAAAGAACATCATCCACGCTATTGAAAGTTTGTCGAATTATTCTGAAATCTAAAAAAAAAAGTAGAAGAATGAAATATAAAGATTAAAAAGCAAAAAATTTTTTAATTTTTAAAAATACTAAATTGACGAGACTTTTGTCAAAAGTGCAAAAAATTTGCAATTTTAGTGATATTAAAAAATAAAAAACAAACTACTATATGCTTTCGAATAAAATAATGAACTGCAATTGAAATTCGGACGTAGAAGAAGAGTCGATTTGCATGATTTGAAATAGAATAGAATACATAGGTATATATACTCTATGAAGAATGGAAATCTTATTCCTTTATTTACTATTGCTCTTTATTTCTCGATTGCATTACAATGTTTGTTTTTATAACGTGCCTTAATTTAACTTAATCTAAAATCATTTATTACAATTCGACAGTTTATTATCTGCAATGCAATATAAAGCTCCCATTGCGGCTGATGCTCGCTGCTGTAATGATCGATCGAAAAGAGATTTGTCTTTTACTCGGTGCCATGATTGCCTTTATTGCTATTAGAGCATGCGCACCTGCAGTTCGGATTGAAGAACACACGGTGGTAACGGGAAAAAGCCCGTTCTTCTACTCGTACAGGCGCAATGTAGTACAGCGTGTAATTCTAGAATAATATTATTATTATAGATCCGCGCGAGCAGAAGTAAAACCTATAAAGCTAACACTTTGAGTAAAATTCGCGGTGACTCCGGTGGAAGAAATCAAAGGTTATTCCGTCGGCCGAGCTCTCAATTCATAATTGGGTCCTTTAGATCGAGTGCAAATTAAAAGTTTCACATCGCTGTACTTGTACAGAAAACGATGGAAGTTTCGTAATTAATTAGAAATCAATACGCAAAACTCGCCCCTAACAAGCGCGCTACACATTCAAAGTGTATTCCCGCAGCAAACGCCAATTATTCGGCAAGTGCCTTGGAAAATTATTCGAAACCGAAAAGTCCCGGCGCAATTAAACGAGCACAACTAACACATATTACTTATTTATTCGCTGAAAGCATAAAGCTCGCACAAAGCGACAACTGCTGAAAGAGCCCAGCAAGACAAGTGCGAGGCCGAATTGGCGCTTAGCCGCGCGCATATAAAGGGCAGAGACTGCGAGAGACGAGCCAGCGCAGAGCAAAGCGCTGGTAGAACGATCCCGAATTCCAATTTCGTTTAGCGCGTTGCACCTATCCTCCTTTCCCGACTCGCCTCCGATCCTCTCGCTCGCGCAAACTAGAGAAAGAGCCGCATATAATACCCTTCTCGCTCTATTGAGACACACGCGCTGCATTCCAGCGCCAGCTGCTGCGCTGCTCAGACATATATCCACTATACAGTGTGTACAGGTGCGCATCGCGCAAGTCTGTCGCTGTGTGTGTGTGCATGCATCATCACGATGGGAGTGAGAGCGCGGCGGTGCAGGAGAGCGATGGAAGATTAAATTTCAAAAGTCAAAGGAGAGTAGCGAGCGAGCCGAGCTCATTAATGTCTTGGCGCTCGTTCTGCAGCTCCTTCTGTATGCGAGTTTAGTCGCTTGTTGCCGCTCTTTCGATTCTATGCCGCCGGCTCTGCATGCGAGTGTGGATTATTTTCACCGGCCGACGAAACCGACTGCGATTCGCGCGAGCTGCGGCTAATGTCAATATTACGTGCGAGATGTGTATTTGCATGGCTCGGGCGATTATAAGTGGCGGGACGCGTTGCGGCAATAAAATGCTGACAAGCGGCTAAACAGGGGAAAAAGGGAAAGGTTAACTGGTCGCGTTTGACGATTTTGTTAGCTCAGGAAATTAATATATTAATTGACGATCGTTATTAAAGTTGTATAAATAATATGCTTCTCTTTATTGGGAACTCTTACAGTTTTTAATACATGTAATTAACATTGAAAACTACAAGATTGTATCTTAGGTTCGCAACAAATTAAATAAAATTTATCGTACTACTTGATCAACTCAAAATATGGGTCAAAGCACATTGAATTGTAGCCCGAAGCTCCAAACCCACTCGTGCGATCAATTTCGTAATTTTGATTTTCATGTTTTATTGTTTACTTTAAAAAAAATGCTACTTCACGTATAACGAAAGTTACGGCCCAGACAAGGGCATTCCCACCAGCGATTCTGAAATTAATACAAATGTAAATTGATTAAGAAAGTTTATAACAAGCTCGCTGAAAATACTGGAATAGAATAAAGAATAAAAAGATAACCCACCACTTGCGACGTTTCTTCTTCATTTTTTTTAATTCTCGAAATCTTCTAATTAGTCGTTACATGCCTAGGATTTTCAACATTGCGCGCTGCTTATCTGTACTGGATGATCGCGGAAGAAATCACATCAGAATAGTACGTAGCCGTGATTATCAAGCTCGTCATGAAGCCACGTGCTTGATTCATTAAAATACTCATTTCTGCATATCTTATAAAAAGTAGTAATGTTCATCATATATGGAATAAGAAAGTCAATAAATGTTGAAGAAAATAATTTTATTGTTGCATAAAAATAGCTGGTTAATTTCGTTTAATTCCTTCACGTTTGAATCCTGACTTAAATTTATTTAACAAACGTTGTAAAAGAGTAATTTTAGCGAGATTTCAATCGAGCTTTAAGTTATAGCTTAGACTTACCTGATGGAAATCGTACCAGGCGTGTGGGTATTCGAATGTATGATTGTACTGCAAATTTAAGTAATTAGTCGAAATTAATTATACAGTTGTATCTGCTAATCTCAGCTATATATGGTGTTTTTATAAGTGTTAATCGATCTTCTATTTCAAAATATTGAAATCCAAATTTAATTACAATTTCCTAACAACTTAAAACCAGTAAAATCAGCGAGAAAGAGGGATTCCCGAAGCTTAAACAGTGTAACTTTCAATTCTTTTCCCTCCCAACTACCAAACCTCCAACTTTCAAACTTTTCCTCATCGATCTCCGTAAACATTCCTCGTCAAGCAAATTATATAACTCACTGATCCTCAGATAGTCAAATAATACAAGTGCGAGAAATCCAATGCATCAACCTACAAAAAGACATCTACGTACACATACATACGCGACAGGAAACGTCGAAGCAGAAGGACTTTATAGGTAGAGCTCGCACAGCGCACCATCATGGGAGGCAAAGAAGAAGCAGCCTGGCGCGGAGCCGCGCCTCGAGAATCGACTCGACAAGAATGTCCTTTGTAGGCGGCTTGCGCGTGCCTATTGTGCAGCTATATCTTCTCGCTTCATCCCCCTCTCTTTCTACTGCCTTCGTTGCACCTCCTGCTGCTGTACGTGTTTTAGCGAATACTCACGCACAGCTGTACAAGTGGACGAGGTGGTGTGAAGTCTTGTGTACACAATGACGTCGATGAGAGACGTTTGATGTGCAATGCTACTTGCTCTTTTTTTTCTCTTGCTGGCTGGCGTCGATTGTGAAAATAATAAACTGGGATGAAAAATGCTTTGATTGTGGTCGGTGGAATTTTTATTTTGATTAGTAGTTGCGGATGCACTTGGACATACAATTGAAAGTTCGATAATCGTTTTTTTAATTCATCAAAATTTTGTTTAGTGTCTAATAAAAGAGTGTCACTTTATGTAGTTGAAGTTTGAAATGTTCTTCGAACAAATTTTTATTATTGTGTGAGAAGCTGCGTTAGTGTTCGAAACTAAGTATTTGATACATCTTACTTAAGGCTGACCCTTAATAAGGTCAAAAAATA
>UELX01004218.1:0-19008 GCA_900480035.1 Eupelmus urozonus
ATTTTTGTCGTTGTACAAGTATGTCACAGCGTTACAAAAAATATAGTAATTTTTATTAAGACATTTTTCTCAGTGTAAAATTTAATCAACCTTCGATGAAACTAAAAGTATCCGTAGCTCGTGCACTCGGAAATGATATGTCTAAATGCAACTACGGCTTTGCTTTTCGAAACTTCAAAGCATATTTCAAAGCTTTATCAAGATCTCTGACCTGGATCTCAGATGTTCTTTTGGTTTATAGAAATTGAATGAAATGATAAGATTTACATATAAAATGAGTTAGATATTAATGCAAAAAGTAATGCTTTTCAAAATTTTGCAGGATAGAATATACATAATTTCACACATGATATACATTTCTGTATAAATTTTCCACTAATTACAATTTTTTTCACAATTGTCTTTTATAGATGAGTCAGGAATAAAATTTATTTATAAAATAAAATGTTAAAGGTAAAAACATTTTTTTCGAAATGAAATAAAAATTACTTTATTAATCGCAGAACATTTAATAAACTTTATTACAAAGGTTATTCATGATGTACCACTCGCTAGATTGCCACTTCAAGCTTTTTCTTCTTTTCGCATGCTTGCAAAGTTCTTCACCACAGATGGGTCTATCAGTAAAAAGGAGTTGATGACAAGCGTCTTATAGATTGCATTTAAAAAAATTACTTAAGTTCCTGGAAAAAGAATTTCAATATTAAAAGTCAATCTCTGCTTCCTAATTATGAATTTTATAATTAATCGTGATCAAATGGGCCCTTCTTTTCTTAGTTTATGTATAGGCTATATATTTTATATATGTTATTTTCTTGAACAATGATAAATATTTGTGTTATAAAAACCGAAGAAAAAAAATAAAAAACAAGAAAAGTTTTAATACAAATCTTTATTTCTTTTTCATATAGATTCTTTTAAAAAGTATAAATAATAAATTAGATTATTTTTGGCGAAGTCTA
The DNA here is from genome assembly GCA_900480035.1 of Eupelmus urozonus. Lineage (NCBI taxonomy): Eukaryota > Metazoa > Arthropoda > Insecta > Hymenoptera > Eupelmidae > Eupelmus > Eupelmus urozonus. The sequence goes on from UELX01004218.1 coordinate 963, forward strand.
GTAAACTTTTCTCACCAACTCAGCCCCTCCTTGTGCGTATATACTTCAATTTCGACAAGATAGTAAGTGACCACTGCATATTTATAAACTGGTGCCGAAAATTTTTGCTATATACTTTAGGTAGCTCCAGCAGTTCTGCAAAGTCTATAAAAAGCAGAAAATAAAAATATCTTCTAGAAGTATAAAGGCAGTCTTTTTGAGGTAGTGCTGCCAGATGTACAAAAAATTAAGAATTAAATTTAGAAGAACTCATAATTTAAAGTTTTTATGAATAAATATATTGAATGAAAAATACTGCTCTAATATTCTGTGCGCTAAACTCGATTTTTCGCACACATAAACAAAAAAGCGTAAGTAAGTTCAATATCGTTTTGTGCACGACGTATCAAGAAGTACGGTTCGATACATGAACACGTGATGATTTCAACCTCGTGTGATCTTGTTACCTTCGCTTCGCTCGATCGCAAACTTCCCCGCGAGGCTAAAATCTCTTTTGATACTCCGTGCGCAAAGCTCGATTTCGCGCACGCTCAAACAACAAAGCGTACGTCAAATCTCGCTTTGTGCATGTTTTATCAAAAAATACGGTTCGGTATATGAGCAAGGAAATCATTTCAACCTCGTGTGGCCTTTTCACCCATGCTTCGCTCGGGCGCAAACGTCTACACGAGGTTGAAATTACTTTCTCGCACTAATATCGAAATGTACTATTTTGACACTTCGTGCGCAAAGCTCGATTTCGCACAAGCTTAAATAACAAAGTTTGTATCAAAAAATACGATTCGACACTTGATCGAGAAGCTGATTTTAATTTCGTGAAATAATATTGCCCCTGCTGCAGTTGCACATAGTGTTGTATTTCCGAAGGCTATTTGGGTAAGTACGAAAATGAAAATTTTTATGTTCATTTTTTATGTGCGCAAGATGAATAAAAACAAAAATATTTGGAAATGCTCAGCTCGGTAATTGGATCTCATGCCTAACTCTATTCTTCATTAATTATTATTCATTATGTATACTTTTTTAATTACAAAATACTGATACACTATGTTTACATCAACAGAACGGTTATATTTTTCGCTACTACCTAGTGGTAAACATTTGTGGAAATATTTGTATAATAATTATAAAAACATTAATAAGAAATAATATTAAATGGATACGTTTGAGTGGAGGATCGGCTTTGCCCCTGCATCCTCTCCAAGGGCTGATCCATTGTATTCCATTTGCTTTCACCTACTTGCAGACCATTATTTTCAATGCCTAACTTTGTAAAATTGCGGAACAAACTCTATCTTTAAAAATTTGTACGAAAAAGTGAATTCAGACTCTGCACACATTTTTATTATCTTTGCTTCGTTCGAACGTTTGGAACGTTCGAGCGTTCAATGTTCGGAAATCATCTACGTTGAGTTTGTAACTGCATAATACAACATAATATATTATTACACGAGCTTGTAGGGCCAATTATATAGATTGGACATAGAAGTTTATGTATATGCTTTTCAGGAACTTTGTTAAGCCATTCAATTCTACTAAAGTTAACCAGTTTTATATTCTGAGTAAGCTGATTTTTAAACTTTTGCAGGAGAGCGAGGTTTCAACAAGGCCTTATGAGAAGGTGAAGTCGTTAGCCACCCAACGGCGCGAGCTACGAGGCCGAGCATATTGAAGATTTGTTGTAAGTAGTAAAAAGCTTTGAATTCGTAAAAGTAGATTTGAGTATTTAGTTCCTATAGTTGATAAGCAAAGGACTACAAGGTTATAGTTGGCTATAAGAATATAAGTTAGCAAAATGATTAATATCTTATAGATAGTCTCAGTTAAACTAATTAAAACTATAATAAAACATTTTCAACTGTTGACTATAACAAAAGATAATTTTAGTAAATATGAAATTTTTGTACTCACTAGATATGTATCATAAATTATTTTGGCATACTCGTATAGTCTATCAATTTTGGGATGTCAATACATTCACCGCAAATTTTTGTAGAGTATTTGACTAATCTAAATTGATGCATTAGTTATCTTAATTTCTAACGGTGGGCACTATCAGACTCTTGGAGCACAAATAAATTATAATGCATATAGATAATAAAAAAAAGTTTTATATTAACTAAAATTATGTTCTACTATTTCCAAAAGTAAAAAATACTTCACTTATATTTCATGAATTTAATTTAAGCTTATCACCCCTGGTTGAAATTTATCCATTCAAAATAGCTGGCGACCAAGAAATAGCTAATTTTACCTATTTCCTACCCTGAATTCATTTCCACCAGGGCCTTTAAAATATAGGACTATACATATTGACGAATGTACGCAATACCTGTCCTACATCCTTAATAGCAAGACATTACAATATATAATTTTGGAAAAAATTTAATTTTTCTATACCCTAACCTTTTGGTCTTTATACCACTCTAGCTTCCGTCTCAAAAATATAAAAAGAGATATTTTTGACCCGAGTAATAACATATGTCTCATGGGAGGTAAAATTGTAACCCCATAACACATATTAGCCACCCATACTTTTGACTCAAGTGGAAATTTACACGTCCTGGAGACTCACGAGTTTTTCAACTTCCTAAAAGTATAATATACTGTAAGTATTTTGTTAACTGATTACTGATTTATCATCAGTTCGATGTAGCGTTTTTAGTGAGATTTATGCAAAGATTAGTAGCTGATTTAGGTTCTATAAATTCAAATCATTTCTCTATTTGCGATGAAGTAACAATGACATTATACAGTAATCGGTGTAAACTGGTAAATACGGTTTTATTTTATACAGTGACAATGACATTATACAGTAATCGGTGTAAACCTGTGAATAGAGTTTTACTTCAGAATACGTACAAGATGAGCAAAAGACTAACTCCACACATTTGTATTGCTACGGACAGTATCTTCTTCTGCTGTCAGTCTTAGATGGTTGGAAAATAACGAATTTAATAATCCTTGATCATCATTTTGTACGTACGCATGGTATGACTTTTTCTGCTCACGCTATGGAAAAATAAGTTGTAAAAGTTTCTGATACATGCCGTTTCTCTTTTCTTTTGATGTGAAATGAACGAGCCGTTAATAATTCTCATACCCCTTTTTTCTTTAAAACTAGTAGAAATAGAATCTTCTATATGGCCTTTATATGATGACTAATAATAAAAAGGTGATTACTGTTAATAGGGTTTACTATTAATAGAAAAAAAAATATATGTTTTAACGTTGTAATAAGATTTTTTAAAGCAGCCGTGTATCAAATGCATTAAGCATGATTGTTATCGACTTTTATTAGATAAAAAAATTATTATGAACAACTTATTATAAAATTTCATACCTTACTTATTTTAAAATCAGTAACGTTGACGTATTTCTAAGCTTATGCATATACAATATATCTAATTCGAAGTATTATAGCATCTCAGCCATCAGTAACATATCAGTATCTATTAATATGATGTGCACCTCTTCTTCTTAACAAGTTTACGGAAACTTGTTATTTTACAGCTTAACTTTCAATTTTTGAAACCTGTTTCATTATTAATTTGTTAATTCAAAACGCAAGTAACAACTTGACAAAAAGATATTTTTCAAAAATTAAAAATAAAATTTAAAAACATGGGTTTTTATTTTTGGGATAACATGTAAGGTTTTACAGTACATTGTATTTTGATACCATGAATTTGCTACACCACGGCTCTAAAAGTTTTATTCAGAATACAGATCTGAGGATCGTAAATTATAAATTAGGTTTAAAAAATTATCCATACTTTTCTGATTTAACATATTTTTTCCACTTCATTATTCCTTTATTTTCTATTCTAATGCTGGGAAGACAGTATAACAGTCATATAGGACAATTTTGTTTTAATCATCTAAAAAATTATTTGAATAACTAAATAATACAACACCAAAAAAGCATTATTATAAAAATAATTTTTACTATTCCAAAATTTTCAAAATTCATGATATAAATACCACCAACTGTCAAATAAAATGGCTTGAGACATCGTATCATCATGATTTTTAATAATGTTTTAGCTTTCTCTGACAAGTTATACCATTCATTTGCATACCTAAACGTTAAAAAAAAGAAGTTAAATTCTGTGTAGCTATATCAGTAGTAGCATAATATTTACGTAGATAAAAATAAATCTTCACTGTGATCAATTACTAATTGCCCAGGCCAAATCGTATAAAACACATGAACTACAGCTCCTATTTCAAAAAGCAATATTCTGATCAAATCTGCATATTCAGACTCTTTGTTATCTGCAATCTATAATAGATATATTCTAATAAATATAATCAATTTAAAATCATTGATAATATTAAGGTGATTCAGAAAAGGATGCCACAAATATATTTAATCTTTGTTTGTAAATAAATGACAATAATAGCTTGATAGGATTGTGAATTATGATTAGGTAATTTAGTCTAATTTAGGTACACTCAGAAAAATGTATTCTGAAGGCAAGTGGAGCCCTCTCGCCTCGAGTTGATTTAAGTTTAATTTTCGACACAGTAGCGATCCGTTAGAAGCAAGAGGAATATCCTTTACCATCTCGTGCACTTGCTTCAAGAAGAATTCTATTTGAATTAAGTGGAAATCTTCTTGAACTCGATTGTCAATTTTTCCAATAAATATTCTTCCATCAAAAAAATATTATTAACGAGTGTTAGCGGATTGCTTCTAGAAAGAAGAGGTTTTTTGCTAGAAGCAAGACGATTTTCCTGTAGAAGCAAGATCTTCAATATCATTTCAGAGACTATTTCCACTTCCTGCAAATGAATGTTCTATTGAGGCAAAAACTTCCCGACAACCGGATTTGCCTTCTCATCTCCAGAATACATGTTTCTCAGTGTAGTTAGTCGCTCAAATATTTCAGCAGTGCCAATACTAGTATCTTTCGATGTAAAATTTTGAATAATTTCAAAAATCATTATTTAATTTTGTTTTGTAGTATCGTTAACGTGTTTCGATAGTCCTACTATTATCGACCGACTATGCAGATCAAACTGTTTTTTGATTATAAAGAATATATTTCAATAGAAGCAGAAACAAGGCATAATAGTTTCCCTCCATAATGGTACAATCTATGACCCTTCAAAATTTCAAATCGACATTTTGAAGCATCTAAGATTAATATTTAAATAAATTTTTTAAATTGTTTCATTAATTTAAAAGATTTCTTGGTATTCAATAATTTTTAATCAAATTTCAATTAAATTTTGCAGAGAGATAGAATGTATTATTACAAAGGACAAATATGTCTTGGTTATATTTATATCGCAATATATTTTTTTAATAGTCAAAAAATATTTATTCTACTTAGTCAGTATAATAATAGGACTATTAGAGTTCGTTAAAACGATCAAAGACGTAAAATGAATAATATATACATAATATATAGACTTTATTAAATAGAATCCCATTGTCGGAAGATAAGGAAATAATTTTTTTGCACTTTTCATTCATTTTCTATATCACAAACAATGGAGGAGCTACCATGAAAAAAGTGAGAAAGGTATTCAACTTTGTAATATATAGAATCAGTTAAAACGTAATATAAGTTTTAAATTTAATTTAAGTATTTTTCGTAACATGACCGCTTTGCTGGGAAAGTTGCCACATTTCGTCATAAGTTTCGATTACAATTAAATGTTTATTAAATTTTTTCCAAAGGATGTATATGTAATAATAAATAATAAATAATTGTTTTTTGTATATTTCATCTATAAAAATGTTTTTTCATTCATTTTTATAATTTTTATTTGATCTTTTCCCTTACGTATGGCATCTTGTCCTTCTTTACCTTAGGTATTTTTTTCGATAAATGATTATTATTGGGATTGACTTACGATCACTACATTACGGCTGAGAAAAACCACAGTTATAGCAATTGATGAAATAAAAGCATGTTTATATGTAAATTCAATAAGTTCAATAAACCTATTATTTAATTTAAAATTAGTATGCTACTTTATATTATTAAATAACTAAAGTATAACTAAAGCTTATTGATTTGATACGTTAATAAATTATTTTTATTTTATAAATATGTTTCTTCAACAATAATTCTTTCGTTGATTACTTAACTCCAAAGCTTTTTTATGCATATCAATTGCTGAAACCAGAACGTTATATGAAGCATTTACATCTTGCTGCTTTGTAGCTTTTTCTAGACGATATCTGTAATACATCAATTCAACGGTTTAAATATTGAATTTATATTTGTTAAAGCAAGATAAAATTATTAATATAAAAAATTAATAAAAGTACGTAAATATTACTTGACGATTGCAAAAATTCCAAGACTGTGATCAACAATAACTGTATAAGTTGAATCCGTCGTTATGCGAACACATACACTAACGGCTGTTGCGGCACAATATAAAGCGTAAAGTTCATAATAATATTTATATGGATTAAACGGATATTCAGCGTTTGTTACTAAAGTTTTATCTCGAGAATGATTTAATGGCATGATAAAATCTAGTACTACTGGCACGATAGTTATTTGACTGAAACAGATACCACCAACAATGCAGTAACCTGAAAATATTTTAAATAAAAATAAAATATTAATATTTTTTGTGAAATAAATAAGATCACGATTCACATGTTAGACGAAAAAGTAGAGAATAGAGGTGTTTTCGAAAAAATGCTTCGTCCGTTTCTTACAAACATTAATGCGAATATTAATACAATGATTGATTGGGGAAGAGATCATTGGGAACTATAATTTTTCGCAACCAATCATTGAATTCTATTTCAGTTAGAATTTGGTGAATACTATACTGTTTTCCACAAAAATGGTTTTACTTTTAATATATTAAAGCTGAAACTGAACAATCGAAAATAAGTAATACAAAGCAAATATACCAAAGTAATATGTAGTTTTTAATTTCCCTAATTTCGCAAAACTGTTCATAATTAGCTGTTCTTCAGGATCCGTTATTTCTAACCAATGTAATGCTATTTTTTGACAAATTTCTTCAATCTACAATGAGAAAAATTATCGGAATTTCAGCTTACAACTGTAACACTAAACATTTAAAATACAGAATCAAGATATCTACTTAAAAAAATATTACTTACCAAAACTCTAGATATTTTTATTATTATAATTTATTATTTTAATTTTTAATATAAATAAAATCTTTATAAAAATATAAAGGTAACTATGTATTAGGTGCAGTAAATTAAATTATTATGATATACCTCTTTTCTTGATATTATTAACATTGCATACTTAGCAATAACTCCAAAATAATAAGAAAAATCTGCGACATTCTCCGAACATATCCCAATGTTTATACCACATTGTATTCGAATCCCGAGGATCTGCATTTTTTCATTTTTATTTATATATAATTATTTTTAAATTTATAAAAAATTATGTTTATACTTTATCATTATATATTATAAAAAATTTAATTTTTAAAAGCTCGTTAAAGCTTTTTGGATTACTTAATGATTATATCCGTAATTTAATGCACACTGATTTTATTTCTATGTAATCAATTATATATTTATTTACTTACATGTGGTAATGTAACACTAATTAAAACTATTAAGATTACAACTTGTCGAAAAATTTTATCGATTTTTGGCCTGTATGGCCATAATCCATTAAAAATGTTTAAATTTTTGTTTATTTTTAAATGCGGACTGTCAAATACCGCATTTATTAGTATTGTATTTATATTATTTGTATTTTTATACATACTTTCAAGCAGGTTGATGTTGCTTACTTGTCATCCGATCGTATACTGAGCACTTTACGTAATTCTTTATTCACAGACATAATGATACCTAATGGAAATGTAATAATTTCATTGGAAAAGAATTTATTTTCGAGGCTCGACGTTAATATCGAGACAATTTGCATCTAATATGAAGTCGATTTTGCACTCCTCATGTGCCAGACGAATATTATATAGCTTGTAGCAATTAGTTTTTTTTAAATACGTTTCATTTCTGTGATAATTATTTTTACTTCGATCGTCAGTGTCTAGCAACGTGCGATGAAAATTTAAGTTTAAATTTATTTCAAGCAGAATATTATTTTATATAAATTTATCTAAAATATATTACTTTTAATTTAAAGCAATTAAACATTTATTGTTTACTTCATAAATACTAATTCAATAAAAAAAAATATACTAAATCTCTAAGTATTTATTACACAAAGTAAATAAATTAAGATAATCATGTAGCAAAATCACGTAATTTCCATATTTAGAAATAAATACTTAGACTAAAGTTTAGTAAAACTTAATATTTTTTGTTTTTTAAGTAATTATTAAACATATTTGTATAATGGAAAAGTCAAGTTAATGGAAATGTACTTTGTATAAAACTAAGATTATTCAATCATCAATTGACATAACGTTAAGCCGTGAATGCAAGAAAGAATTATTTTATTAGTAGTACTATCAATTTCGCACTATGTATGGACTACATGGGGAGTTGGTACTATATTATTTATGTGTGCACAGTTTTTGGAATAATTTATTTTAAATTATTCCTCTATCAGTATGGAAAAAATAATCTAAACAATAATTTAAATTGGTACGTACTTTTTTTATGTTTAAAACTAAAGATATTAATCCAGATTTTAACCTTAATCAAAAATAATATTTTAATTTATTTAATCAATTTTTATTTTTATATTTCCATATTGTTTTCCACGAAATTCTTTCCTTGAACGTTTAAAATCCAGGACATATTTTTAGTTTCATCTTAATTTTTATTTCTTTTAATTCGTGTGGCTGTAGTAAAATTATTTAAAATTCTGAAGACTTATATTTACTTTTACTCATAAGTTTCTGACTCTAAACACTGAGATCTTGTTGATATACGAAATTTACATGTATTTGTTTGTACTGAGTTTTGCAATAAATAATCATCTATCTACGAAAGATCAAACAATCATCACCAGAATTCGAATTGGACATACAAAACTAACCCATGAATATATTTTAAATAAAGAAGAACCTCCTAAGTGCAATTACTGCAAAACACAGTTAAACATAGAGCATATTCTCGTACATTGCAAAAAATATATCAACGCTCGCAAAAACAGTAAAATAAACAACATTAATACAAAAGAACTGCTTAACGATAGTAATAATTGTAAAAAAGTAATTGAATATGTTAATCTAATAGGAATTAGTAATAGTATATAAACAAATGTTACTTTATATGTCAGCGAACAAAATTGTATCAAAATTATGTATATTTAAACTATGTATTAAGTCTAATAATATGTAATGTATTTTATTTTGTTAAATAAAGAAAGTTTTAGTCGCTAATACCCATTTCGGGGGATGCGACTATAAACAACAAAAGAAAAAATCATCTATCTAAAAACTTTTACTAAGATACTTATATTGTTATCAATTTTTAATTACAATTAATTTAAAAATTAAAACAATATAATTTAATAATATAATCAAAACACCATTGTATTTTTTTAAATACAAGAAATTTAAAAAATAAAAATTATTTTGTACAAAATCAAAAATGACCCCTAGATGTCAGGTCAAAGAAAAAAATTTTATTTTATGAAGAAAATAAAAAATTTGCTATACTAATTTTAAGATGAACGGAATAGTGGTAGTAAATAATATAATTTTTTTAATAATACGTACAACTAAAAATTTTGAACTTTTTCAATTTCAGCCTGATTTTATCTTTGGTTACCTCTTGTAGTTCTACTTATGCATGTTATCTGGCAATGCGAACTGTTAACAATATTTAGAAAATTAAATTAAACAAAAAAATAGAGCAATATTGTGAGCAGAAGAAGTGGTTGCTTCGTAATCTGTATCAGATTGGATATAGTATGGGATGTGAAAATTTGCAGAAACTCGGATCTCACTCCTTTGACAGTGTGATCTTTTTGTCAAGGTTCATCTCTCATCATGCTCACCTCTCATCTCTTTGTCAGTGCTCATCGCAATAATGTTATAACACTTTGGGTGACAAATTTAAGTTGATGTTTTAGAAGTCTTTTGTACTCTTTCTCACAATTGTTACTAGAATTATTATTTGCAATTTTTTAAAATTAACATCTGTATAAGTTCTATTAACCATTATAAAAAAATTTCTATTAAGTTCTATTAATTATTAAAAATATTTTTCTACAAATTAATACATCGGTCTTGAAAGGTCATACACAAACATATTTTTTTATACTTCGTGCACAAAGCTCTCATCATGCTCACATCTTATCTCTTTGTCAATGCTCACCGCAATAATGTTGTAACACAGGTGGAAGCTTTGGACTGAAGTTCTTCTGACCCAAAAGGAAGCAAGTACCTCAATAGGAGTCCTCGTAATATAATCTTTATTCTAGGTAGGTGAAATATGTAATGCAACGGAACGAAACTACCTTAAGCCACTAAATAATAATTTACTATTGTTTTTTTAGTGAGCCACCGAGGTACGACGCACAGGATTTGACATAGCGCTGCTGTCACCTTATTTACACTACAACTCGGTCATCTACCTAGCAACGCTCGAATTTTAATACAAGAATTCTTGTGTTGCATTTACGGTGCTAAAAGAAATGATCAGATTAGCTCGTTCAACAGAAGCTCGATTGGCTCAAAACAGGTGCTAGAAGAGAATTAATACTCTAGGTTACTACTTCTTTCTGATTTGTTTTCCTATGCTTATATTTGTGCATTTTTATATATTAAATTGTTATAATTATAACTATCGTAGAAGATATTGAAATGAGCGTTATACTTTTGGTATTCGAATGCTGTCACAAAACATACGTGCTGATCTAACAAAATTCTACTATTTCTATATCAATGAAAAATTAATGAATTGAGAAGGACCCTAAATAAAGAGTACTACTTTACTTAATTAGAAATTAAACCCAGGATCTTCCATTTTCGCCATGAATTTTCCTGAGTATGGTACCTATGCTTTTTGAGTCTTCCTCATATCGTTAACTTGCGCGTGAATTTTATTGTGTGGGCGCCATCTATGACAATAGAAAAAATGAGTAAAATTTTGAAAATCAATCTCATGAAGCTCGCCCATAGTGCTTAATAATTATTTCGTATTTTATTTAAAATTGATTTTCCTAGTTCAAGTTTTGTCTCTACACTTACCAGGAGAGGGTCAGGGTTTCGGATCACGGAATCGGCTAAAACTTTGCGATATGTTTTTAAATGTTAAAATATAAAGAAAGCCAGAATATTAGACTCTATTGGTTAGAAGACTCGGGTTGTGCATATTTTCAGGTTCAATTTTAGAAAATTTTGATAAATTACAGTACTCTTATAACGTACATAAATCAATTTAGAGAAACCGTAAATACATCTGCTAAAATTGACAATTGAGCTTCAGAAAACTAGCTTTCATCTACTTTTCGTAGAATTAGAAAAGCTCAAATTCTTCAAAAGTTATCACAGTTTAAAAATAGTTTTAAATAGTGTGCCTAAAATTAAAATTACAGTTATGAAGGATTCTATATGGTGTATTTTTGTTATTTAACTTTGAACTGTCATAATTTTTCATAAAGATGAGCTTTTCTAATTCTACAAAAAGTAGATGAAAGCTAGTATTCTCAAGCTCAATTTTCAATTTTAACAGATGTATTTACGGTTTCTCGAAATTGATGTATGTACGTTATAATAGTACTATTATTTATCAAAATTTTCTAAAATTGAATTGAAAAATATGCACAACTCGATTTCTTCTAATCAATAGAGTCTAATATTCGGGTTTTCTTCATATCTTGGCATCTAAAAACATATCCCAAAGTTTGAGGCAAATCCGTGATCCGGAACCCTGACCCTCTCCTAGTTAGATCAAGTTTTTTTATTATGCTAAACTAAATTTGCTTTTTATATTTTTTTCATTTTATTCCTTTCTTACAGAGTTTTTAATACTAGAAAATTTTAATAAAAGTTTTTCCTGTTACCACTACCGCAATACTTTTATATTTAGTATGAATTATACTATTCTAGATATTAATTAATACTACACACAATTGGCTTATTATTCGTACTCATTTGTCTTGTTTTGATTAATGCTAATTGAAAAATGATTAAAAATTTTTCCATTTTCGGATTTTAATTTTGCACATTTTTTGAATATTATATATGTATAATCGAATATATTCTATTGCTTTTAAAAATTTTATTTATTTATTTTTTTCATGAGCAAAGCATGTAGTAATTATATGAAACCCATATGAGCTCCAACGGCATCTTGAAAAATTCCACCAAAGACTATCACTGTATGATTATTTCATTAAATTGAAATTCATATTTTAATTTAAAAATTAATCCAAAGTTCGTGTTATATAGACAATTAGAAAATAAATTGTACATATATTGTAAATTGTATAATATATGTATATAATTTCATAGCTATAATCTTTGTGTACAATAAAAATTGCATTTTAATAAAATTTTTTAATCATTTTATGTCAACGTGATTATTAGCTTACATTTATCATTATCAAATTGTTATATAAATTAGGTTTTAAAATTTTAAAGTAAGAACACACATCAGACTATTAAAAATTTTTGTTTATTATCATATTACACGTTCTGTAAATTTTATATCATAAAAAATTATTAAATTTATTTTTATTTTTTGATTATAGAAACGATTATAAATATATTAAATTAAAAAAAAAAAACATATAATTTATTCTATTATTTGTAATAATTTTTTATTATCAGAAACGCATTTTTTAAAATATTTTCTTAACAAAGTAAGATACTAGAAAATTATTTTAATAAAATATTTTGATTTGCATATTCTAGTCCACCATAGCGCAACTAATAACGTCTTTTAACTAAGTATTTAATTGATTGACTATTCACTGAGTACTTGCAAATACTGCAAAATACGACATTCCTGCTTTTAACATCTGAAATAAAAATCTGAATTATGTATCTTTTTTTAATACAATTCACCTTATGTTAAAAAAGATATTACTTACGGACGCATATGTTTGCATACATAAAAGAAACATTTTTCCACCAGTTAATTTCAAAGGTCGAATACTTCGAACCATCATTATCCTTAGTAACGTTTTACACTTCGGTGTTAAATTGTACCATTGGCAAGAATAGCTGAGTAAAAATAAATTTAAATTTGAATTCTATTAAAACAGTTTTTGAACAATCAAAACTACATACCAGTTGTCAAAAACTTGCAAGCTGTAATTAATTATTTTTTGTCCAGGCAAAAATATAAAATACTTATGAATAAATATAGTTATGAAAAACATTCCATACCTAATCAAATCTTTTGGACTATCCAGTTTCAATATTACCTATATAACATTATATATAAATAAATTATTAAAATTTGATAGTTAACAAATGATAAAAGCAAAACATTTTGTTCTATAAAATAATTTACAATTAGTAATCCACCACCAACAGCTGTTGTGTTCAAAAGCAATATAAACAACCAGTTTATGTTGTATGTAACTTCGATACGGTTAACATTTCTATTATTTATAATTAATATTTACATATTGCGTGATATCAAAATTTTATTGATAGTTGCATAATTATTTAATAAAATAATTATTACTTTATAACAATTTGATGTAAATGAATTGTTTTTATCATAAGTTGTTTCACTTGCATATCATGTACTGTAGCATATTTTTCCAGGGTCGTTGCTCGTTCCAATCGAAAACTTTCAAAAATAAATTAATATTTTTATAAAAATATATTCTTTTTTCCGAAAGTATTAATATAAAAACTTATAATTTCCGAATTAAATTTAACATGATAATATTATATTTTTACATTAAAGTCAAACTTTTTCAACAATATTAAATTTTATTGCAATTATGCTTCCTCATTCCATTTTTTTTGTTAGTCTTCGTTAATATGTTTGTGCAGATATCCCAACATTTTTGTGTATAAATTAATTTTAACGATTTTGAGACATATTAAGCCACATCTAATAAATAAATTAAAAATAACTTAAATTACATCTGTAACGAAGCTTTAATAAATTGACATATCAATAAATGTTCATAAAGTTTAAAGTATAATAAAAGAAAATGGTTTTTAATGTATCAAAGTTGAAATTGCAAGAATGAAAAAATGAGCAAAATTTTGAAAACTTAGAACTTTAGCAACAAAAAGGAATTTGAAAAATTATAATAATATAGAAAGTAATATATTATAAAGTATTGCAAAAATATGGGATATAGACAATATCCTGATACGTATTGGACACTGACTTACATTTTCAATTAAATTTTAGTATAAGATATTTAATATTTTTACAACAAGTAATATATTAGTGTTTATCTTTTATTTGTTGTTAATTAGTTATTAGGTATAAGCCAACCTTTTTATATATTATATGATAGGTGACTCTATACTCATCCCTACAGAATTTTTACTTGGTACATTTCTCGGTTCATTTTTACATCGGTATTTTTTGCTTTTAAAACAAACAAATTATAATAACTACTATTTTAATTATTGTAGAAGTAAATACTTACTTAATTATATCAAATAAACTACAAACATGTTGTATACACATGGCAAAAGCCATATCATATGTAATAAAAACCGTCATAGATATGGTACCAGCTATAACGGCTTTAACCATTAATGGAACATAAAATTTCCTTTGATCTATAAAATATTCTGCATAATAAGGCAGAGAGAGTGGTCTAGTTTCATTATTCAGCGGAGTTATGTAATCCAACAGAGGATATAATGTAGGAATACTGAGAAAACAACCTGCAGTACTGCAACAACAAACTTTTTATTTTCTATTATAAAATTATCAGTGACTATTACGACTTATCAGTGAATTTCACTGATTTAAATTTAAAATAAATTTAGAGAGTATATTATACTATTAATAGTTATTTGTATGGTTAATGAAATACAAGTCATTCGATAATTTAGAAAAGGACTTGAGGTTGTTCTCTTATTTCCTTAACTTTATAATAATAAAACGCATAGATATCTGATAAAGACATTTTTAATATAAAAGACAAATTTTACGTTCTTCTATTTGCTTTAACTATTACTGAAATCTATGTCATTTTATTTTTAATTATTCTGGCATAGATTAAGGAAGCAATAAATTTCTTCTTATGAAAATAAATATCTTTTTGAAAATGTAATAATATATTAGTATATATTTTAGGAACTTAATAGAAAAAGCAGAAATTTGTCTTTAGCAAGCTTATTTTACTTTGGAAGTCCCAGTTCCATTAAAAATTTTATCATATTGTATCATGGTTGGTATAATTTTTATTTTTATTAACTGCCATTTAAAAATAGATATAATCAATAATTATTTCCTTTAAAACAAACTCTGTAACTATAACGTATGTTACAAAAAATTGAAAAAAAATTTGTCAGATTTAAAAAATATACCAAAATTTTGTAGTTTTTCAAAATTATTTTTCAAAAAATTAGAGAATCATCTAAAACTGTCCTACCAAACAGTTTAATTACGATATCTTGGTTAATAATTTAAAAAAAAAGTGAAAAAGTGACGTAAGAAAGTACGTTCAGAAAGTGATTTTCATAAATGTGACAACTATACACGCCATTACTTCCATATGACAAGGAAATAGTTCGTCCTGTTGCTGCATGTTTTTTCATTATATTAAACTCTTTCTCATCGGTTTCCATTTTCCAATCATTTGCTATTAGTTCATAGATTTGTTTATGCTAGAAAATATTATAAACTAAGTTATTATAAACTAAGAACAATAAAGTGATAGAACAATTTGTATTTTTAATAATTTTTAAAATTTTTCTTTATCTAAATTCATACAATTCTTAAGATTTTATTAAAGGGTATACAATTTATATATATATATATATATATTTTATTTTGAATAAAATGTACATTAGTAATTTAAATGAAGAAGGACGATGATGATACATTGAACGTTTGTATATTATTTTTCCTTCTTCAGAATTAGATGAGCACACCAGATGTGTAATTTCCATCAAAATTAGTGCAAGCAATACAAGTGTAAAATTTAGTATCTGATTTTTAATAGTATGAAATTTGTACCTTTTCTTTATTGATAATGGTCATAGAAAATTTTATAACTGCTGCATTCAGATACATTTCACCAACTAGATTTTCTATAGCAATTTCGGTATGAACACCAATTTCTTTAAAAAGCCGTATACCCTGAAAATATATATACTTTGCATATGAAAAGTCAAGTAACTTTTGCGGTATATTTATTTAAATACAAACTGACTATAGGAATTATCAACGAATACAACGAAATGTAGACGAAGATAGGCATGATTTTGTCATACAGTTTATTATCAAAAGGCCAAACACCCATAAATTTTTGAGCAAGAACTTTCATTTTCCAATATTTACTCATGTCGACATTCATGTTTCACCAAGTACAGTTGCTAAGATAATTTATTCTCTACAATACGTTCGATATAAACAATTTTTTCAAAAGAGTAAATCTAAAAATGTACGCAAATTTTTAAAAGTTATACCTTCTGTTTTGTTCATAAACGAATAAAAATTTAATTTGATTTTTTAGAAGTCTTTTGTACTCTTTTTCTCACAATTGTTACTAGAATTATTATTTGCAATTTTTTAAAATTAACATCTGAGTAAGTTCTATTAACTATTAAAAAAGTTTCTATTAAGTTCTATTAATTTTGAAAAAAATGTTTCTACAATTTAATACGTCATCCTTGAGAGGTCATACACAAACATATTTTTTGATACTCGTGCGCAAAGCTCGATTTCACACACGCTCGAGTAAAAAAGCGTATGGCAAATCTTGCTTTATGCTCGTCGTATCTAAAAATATGGCTCGACACTTGGGCGAGAAGGTGATTTCAACCTCGCGTGGTATTTGCAAACATCCCCACTAGGTTATAATCACTTTTTCATACTAGAATCAAAATGTACTATATTTACGTTGTTTTCAGAAAAATTTTAAAAAATGCAATAGTAAGCTATTCTTTGTTTCAATTATAAAAAGAACTATATTTTCTTTAAAACACCATCATTTTGTATTTATAACGTACTTTTTAAAAAATACATACTAACCTCATTTGTATTTCAAAACAACAGCTCTCATGTTAATTACTTAAAATTACTGAATTATAATTTTGCTCTTTAAAATCATCTTTTATTAAATACTTCTTCATTAAATAAATATTCTATCAAATCCATCATTTCAAACCCTTTTAATTTCAATTATAAATTTAAATTAATGTGAAATCACATACATAAAATATCCTTCTCTTGAATATTTTAACATCTACAGATATGAACATTTCATCCAATAGGCTCGAATTTAAATGAAATTTCTTTTATTTATATTGTTTAATTTCAAGCAAGTTTGGATCGGATTGATATTTTTCAATTATAAAGAAAGCATATGAATGCTTAAGTATTTTCTTTCATTTATTATATTTTCTTGACAGCTTTTTTAACGACTACTTCAATTAGATTATTCATATTTTAAGAAATGTAAGTATATAAAAGTAATTGTTTTAAAAATAAAAACGTAAGAGACACTTTTTAAGATAGAATCTATTCTTTAAAGTTTTTTAGATGTGATAAGCTTGGACTCGATGAAAAATACAAACAGACTTAAAAAGACCAATTTCTTATATTATTAATTAAAAAGAAATAATACGTGTGCGCAAAAGTAATTTGCATAGTCGTGCTTTTGATGCTATTTTGAAATGAATTAAAATTTTATTATGATAATAGAATACACAAGACATTGTTATTTAATGATATAAGAGAGGTACATTTTTTAAATATACAATATACAATTTACAAATTCTAAATATATCTTCAAATTATTTTGACGATTTATAAAGAAATCAATTTAGCGGTAACCTTATCTAACATTTGTTACACCTTCGTTGCACAATAATTCTATTATTTTTTTATGTTAACTATATGATTAAGTATCATTATTCAGTTAAAAATTGTTCGTACTTCGTAAATCGTCAAAATTTACGTAAATTTTACGTATATAAATAAAGTAATAAATGC